>PNEQ01097837.1:0-29246 GCA_003012365.1 Medauroidea extradentata
GTAGAGGATGGGGGCTTCAAATACCTTCGACAGATCAGTGTAATGCACAGCGGGGTTGCCTACGCTGAGTTTTCATTGCGCTCCCCTACGAAGACGGTACATTTCCGCCTACGGGTTTATAGTTAAAAAGTGCTTGTTTTGGCTCGTACTACCTGCCCTCAAGCGTTGTATCATGAATTAATATACACCCTGTATAGAGGCGCACGCAAGATTTTATTTTAGTTGGGGAAGGAGGCTGAAAGAACCTTGTGCTTAATATCAACTTAATTAATGTTTGTAGGAGAACTTATAGCAATAAAAATATACTGTAAAGAAAAAGTAATTTATACAACAACCATAAAACGTATGAATAATCCAAAAAATTTAAAAATTAAATATTTAAAATAAATTGTTTTACAAATTAATATACAACTTGTAGCTCCAGATAAAATGGTTAGTAACACGGGGATGCCTTTCTAGTAAACTGTACGATGCAACATAAGTAATGTTTCACCGAAGTTACACATATATAATTAATTTGTAGGTACCCCAAGTTAAAAGCGATGGTTGGGGGAAGGAGGAGATCCTCTCCCGGAAAACTTTTTGGTTTTTCGGTGCAAAATTGTGTTATTCTAACACTTTTTACAACCTAAACAAAGAATATACAGCAGGCACATACACAACTTTTTTCGTTGAGAAATAATAACTTCTTTATTAAATTTTATTGGATTGTGGACATACGCCAATTTCTCATGTTTAGCTGATCAAACCTGTGCTGAAACTTCTTAGCTTACGAAAGTGGTGAGGATTTAGGAGGTAGCTGCAGTCCTCCCATTGCGTACGCCGCCGTATTAATATAAATGTAGCAGTGAAGTAATAAACATAATATTTACATTTCACCGTACTCAGAAGTTTCACGTAGGCCCTATAGGGCTACAAAAATGTATTTTCCTGTTACTATTCTCGACAAGAATATATTTAAAAATGTCCTCCTTACCGCGAGTAGTCAATACATATCATCAAGTAAGTACAAAAACTATGTAACGTAATTTTATTAGCTTTGAGATGATGGAATTTTTTTTTCCTGCGGCAATCATAACCAGATGAATCGAAATGTACTGCAGTAATTACTTTTAACTGGTTATTTCTGTTAATCAAATACTGAGAAAAGACTTATTGTGTCAACGGTCCAAGCGTTTTTCATAATAATAACACCTTAAATTTGTCTACTTCCTGTATCAAATTATAAATAACTCTGCTTCAGTACTTCAAAAATAACTCATAAACAACTGTATTGTTCTTTTTTTTCTTGGCTTTACGTGGCGATATAAGGGAAGCAAATTAGGCCTAATCTTACGTGTGAGAAAAATTAATTACTTGATAGATATAAAAGAAAAATACCCTCTGCATTTAACGCAACATTCCCTACCAGTATAAAGAGGAAAATTCAACTTAGTGATTTAAAAAACACATATCTGCCGAAAACTCTAACCCACGACCTCTGGGCATAACCTCCCCAACTGCACGACTATGCCTACATACTTGAGCTAAAAATTAATACTTGTTACTGCTGACCTGTCAGTATTTTGACAACTTATTTTTACTAAGCATTTGAGTTATTCGTAATTATACCATAATTACGTATTTTATAACACGCACTCAAATTTTCACAACTTTGATGAGTACGCATATATATATATATATATATATATATATATATATATATATATACATACATACATACATACATACATACATACATACATACACACACGCACTCTCAGAGACATATTTACTGGGCGCCAACCATCTTTGACAACTAACGTAGGCATACTATTGTTGCAAAGAAACGTGCGCATCTACTCTTGGTAGTTTTCAGTTTCCAACAAGTGACATGAGTTTGTAACGTTGCCATAAACGTGTGGCAACGTAGTGCTCAGAGCTGGTACGCTGTGTTCAAGTGCGATTAAGTCATAATTTTATATTTATATGAAACAGTGTTAGATTTGTATGCGATACTTGCGAGCAAAGTTTCCTGTTACAAAACCATTTTAGCTCGCAACGTTTCCTCAAAACAGTGCGTCAAAGTCAAAATTTGCTCGTTACGCTGCCCTGCAAATAGTCAAAACCAATCGACTTACTATAACAATTCACAGTAAAAAAAACATATGGGCCACGTAACAAAATATAAAAAATTACTTCCACTGAGCCATTTTAATTTTTGAAAAAAATTGCTGAATTCGCACATTTTTCCCTGTACTTTTGTAATTTCTTAAAAAATTTATAATTTCGAGTAGTGTGTTTTTTAATGTTTTATTGCGTAGCTCATGAGACGTTAAAATACCGTTAATTATTTAATTTAAGTAAGTCAATGTATGTTCACATTTGCATGGCAGTAACATGCAAAATTTGACTTTGACGCATCGTAAATGATGAAATCATGTGAACTTAAATTGTTTTGTGAGAGTAAACTGTATTCACAAGTATCGTCTACAAAACCAACACCAGCTCATAAGATTATAAAATTATGATTTGATCGCACTTGAACACTCTTAAGAGAAGTTCTCGAGGCGAAGACAGACGCTAGTTGAGCGCCTTGTACATAGAGGCGTTGAGGTAAATAGTGGACGAGCAAGAGTGGACCTTATAGTCCGCGGCCGATCGCTGTCATTGTAGACCAATAGTAAGCAAATTATATCTGTAACAGTGTGTGTTATTATTTCATGAGCTACTGTGCCTTAAAAAAGCCGTTTTTTTTTTTTTTTTTTTTTAGTAATTTTCACTATTTTTCTCTCTCTCTCTTATAGCATGCGACAGGACCAAAGTAAAAAAAAAAATGAGCGGCGTCTATATATAATAGTATATTTACCTTTCCTGTAAAGAAACTATGTGCCGAAAACAGATATCCACAGACAAGTAAGTACACGTAAAAGTTTAATTTCTTTGACAGAAAACAACTTGCTAGAGAAACTTCGTGTTACTTCCCAAACCGGTTTTTAAAATCGTAGTATTTAAGTCGATAATTTGCCCAAATCGCATTAAATAATGTCACACGTCAAAACTAATTTTCAACCCATCTGTGTAACGGTTTTTCGATATCAGCAAAAACTGTATTTTTGACAAGTTGCTGAACTTTAAATAAAATTGCCAATTTTATGCAGTGTCTTAAAAATACAACCATTGTAGCCCGTGACATCCTCTTTCAGGTTGAATTGTTTCATTCCTGTAAGTCAGTTAGTTTAAGTTTCTTGCATAAAACAGTTTTAAGCGAATTTGGTGACTGATATGCCATTATACAAAAACAACTACAAAAATGGTCACCACGTATGTCTACAAAACAACAAACCTTATCTCGTACAAATATAGAAATTAATAAAACAACTAAAATTTTCCTTAAACTACCCCCTTAAGAGGAAGCATGTTTCCTTCATCACCAAGTAAGAAAATATTTCCTAACACTTGGAAAGCAAAAAGTTTTTTTTAGCGAGGAAACCGAGCAAGGTGGCGAAATGATATATCGTTTCACTCCCATTCGGAAGGACGAGTTTTCGATCTTCGGTTCCTGCCATACTTATTTCTATTTTCCATGGTTTTCCGAAAAAAAAAAAACTCCGGACGAATACTGAGATGGTTCTTAACTTTGGCCATGGCCTGTCCTTTCATACAATTGTGTGTAAATGTCTCTAATGACTTCGCTTTATACGAGACGTTAAAACTCAATAAATATTAAAACTATTTATAGGCAGTTCGCAATAAAGTGAGCACTCGAAAAAACCCTGCTAAAGATCTATTTCCAGCCAATTCGTATCTTTCCGCGTGTAACGGCTAACGACGGGTAAAGTCTAACCTCCTAGGACACGTCACTTTATGTTTGCGCGTGTAAGATAAATTTTTCAGTCGATAGGTACCTATAGGCCTATAGTTTGATAAAAATAAGTTTTTTAATTATATAAAGTACAATTATGACGCTGTCGGTTGATTTTGTTTCAGTATTGTTGTATTTAAATACGAATAAACACGGAACTATATTGTGTTATTTCGTTAACAACCACACAAGTAGTAAGGTGACTATCGGCAATGTTGAATTATATGTAGTAACAGCTAGTAATATTTTTCAGAGGTTAAATAATTAGTGTTCACTTTATTCCGAACAGCATGTAATGAGAAGAGTATAGCCATCACTGGTCAGAATATAACACGACGGGCTGAGACTCTTGAGTTGATGAACTTGTTTGCATAATCAGTGAGCCTATTGACCATACGTCCTTTTCTATTACCACCCAATGTCTGGCACTTTCCTCCTGGCTTTATTATTATTAGATAATATTATTTATATAATATAGACGTACAGTAATGTGTTAACTAACAATGTAAAATAATGCAGTAGACTAACATATAAAACATTAAATGTTAAAAAGTTTATACATAAAGAATGCTTGTAATGGGGATAGTACTGTAATTTTAAAAAAAAATGGCCGTGCATTTATCCACCTTAACCGACACACGATCACTATCTCATCTTGTTTCTCTTGTTCTTCTCCATAATCCCTCGAAGTTTGATTTATGATCACTAGCACAGCCTGTATTCCGAGGAGCAGTTTGAGCATGACGTAAGACGGGAACTATATTCAAGCTTCGCTGGCTGGAGGAGGGGACTAATTCCTCCCGCGGATGGAGCGCGTGTCGCGGCTGCTTCACAGTTGGCCAGCCGCGCGCACGCCTAAAGGCGCGAGACCGCCGTGCTAATTGCCGCCGCCTCGCCGCGCGATTAGGCGGGTGAAACCCGGGGCGGAAGAGTCGCTGGAGCACGTCCTAACTCTCCCCTCGTTATGCAAAAACCTCCAGTCGCGCTGCTTTTGTTTTACCGCGCCCAGGGAATAATTGCAGCGTCGCGGACGGTTTGCGGTTAAATGAGCGCTTATGAAAGTACTGCTTCCATTGTGTATTCTTCCGCTACATCCAACCGCCAGCATCACCACATATGAGTAGTCCAATTCCAAATATCGTCCAGTCCATCACCAAGGAAAAATAAGTTCTGCATAGTTTTGTGTAGCTTTTAAATGTGCGCTGAAGTTGACGTGGTGATAGTTTCCAAAACTCGCATTATTCAATAACAGATACACTTTGAAAAACTGCTTTCGCCATGTCACAAATGGGCTCGCAAATCAGTTTTTCGCGATTAGCGCAGTTTTAGTGAAAGTGGACAAAACGAGTTTTGGAACTGGACTACTCATATATAATTAATAGTATCCTTGCACCATCAAGTGATATTTTTATACTCTTGTTTAAAATCACTTCAATATGTTTCGACATTTCATACGCCACTTACTGTGGGTTGTGCAAATCTTGGCACAACGTCATTTAACATATGGGTATTATATACACATTAAATATGATACTTCAATTTCACCATACGTGTAATAAATTTTGTCTTCCAATGCGACATATGTTTTATTTCGTTAACAGTAAATGGCCTCAAATAGTCAAGATATACTTAAGTTGCTTGCAACAATGACTTTCCATATGTAACTATATATTAAATCAATTTGTGTGATTTTGTAACGCATGATTATCTTTAAACGTCAGATCGCACGCTTTATTACTCGATAACCAGGGACAGGAAGTTTTCGCGATAAGATTTTGCACCACTATGTTTCAATGCCTCGCGTGCACATATGTAGTTATACCTTACAGTTATTGGTTGTATGTATTTTAGGAGAATCGCCTTTCATTTTGCTGTGCCAATCACAGCAAAATTAACTGCCACATCACACGTCTGTGAATGGCGGGTAAAACTCCAAGCCAAGATCCTGGAAATTGAAACATTAAGGGCACGGTTCCTCTCGGTTTTCAACGTCCTTTTTTTTATTTTAATTTTTGTACCAGATTTTTTTTTTTCTTATTTTAGATATTAATTGTGACTAAATCTTCCTCTTTGAAAATGGTTGTATCTCTCGTAGTTTTCGCGTAATGAGTCGTAAATGTCAAAATTTGCACTTTACGGTTTTATGTACGCCACTAAAACCAACTGACTTACCAAACCGAAAAAATTTACACTACATAACAATGTTGTAGGCTATGAAATGACATGCTTAAAAACAAAAAAAAAAAAAGGAAATTTTTGTAATTAATTAGAAATGATGAATTTTAAAATAAAAATTTAAACATTTTAATTTTTTTTAAATACAAAAATTTATTATTTTTGTTTTTATGTATGTCAAATCATAGCGTATTACATTGTTATACACTGTGAATTTTTTCGGTTTGGTATGTCAGTTGGTTTTAGTGGCGTACATAAAACTGTAAAGTGCAAATTTTGATGTTTACGACTCATTACGCGAAAACTATGAGAGGTACAACAATTTTCTAAGAGGAAGATTTAGTCAAAATTTATGTATATAATAAGAAAAAAATCTGGTACAAATATAAAAATATAAAAAGACGTTGTAAACTGAAGTGAACTGGTCATTCATGATATTAATTACACCATGGAACTACATTTGTAGTATACGATAGTAATCTTATTAATACGTGACACAGTGCCTTTACATTCATCTGATAGCATAAACTATATTTTTTTCCTCAGAGGTTGGTGTTATAATAGGTAAATGACCTGCATATAAAATACTCAGCATTTCTAAAGACGTGGCATTGAATGAGAAATCAAACTTGTAATGTTCTTCCTCATTGTGATTCGAGACCTGTGCTCGTTTACATTATGAATGCAAATGATTTGTGTTCTCGAGAAGCTTATGGGATAGTTCCGTGCACGTGTTACTTATCACCAGCGTAGCACCCATTTGTAACGGTCCGTCGTGTTTGGAATAAGAATTCCGGTCGCGTTATTAAGGCACGCAGGAGGGATTCAAATGGTCATAGCGGAATAGGAAATATTGGGGCTTTGATTAATTCGCCCGCCGACCTCTCAGTGATTACAACACGCGGACAAATTCAAATGTGCTGTGTAAACGTGAAGGGGCCAATGCAATTGTAAACTATGACACTGACAACCATTTAAACATAATAACGTTAACGTTTTTTCCGTTCGTGCCCGATCGCATTACTTAAAAACATCAAAGGTTGTTTTTAGATTGGTAAAGTTTTGTTGTCTACAACGAATTCTAAAATAGATATGCTGACGCCCAGTGATCACATCCCCCCTCCCTCCAATTCCTACGCATATAAACGGTTCACGATAACTTCTTAATTACAGATTTACGTTGGTTCGGCAGAAAGCAGACAATCTTTTCCATATTAAAAATTGCGTTGACTGATTTCAAACTATTACTTATTGCTAGAGGCATGCAAAATTCGCGTTATCATTTGGTAGCAGACTAAACTTCACTTTCCTATACATAACAGACCATAATCTGCGATTTAGTTGGCCACGAACTTTTGTGTGTTGTCATTTACGTGTGTTACGTCTTAACAGAGATTTGCCTCTCAACCGTGTAAGCATTCTCCGCGGCAAGTCACGACAATATTAGCCAGCGGGAGACGTCGAACGAGCCTATAGTCACTTGCAGTCTAGTCAGCTGTCGGAAAATAACGCGAATTTTGAATGTTTCTACTTACTGTTAAACAATATAATAATACAGAGTTATTACGTTTAACTTTCTTTTATAGCTGTAAGCAGGTGGAGGGGAAAAATAAGACGGGAAGCCAGGTGAGAGTTGGTAAATTCGTACAAGTAATCATTACGAGACAGGAATTAAACGTCTCGATGACAAAGATGTTATCAAAGACGGAACAAGTGACTCAAGCAGACAGGAACGGGTGAGGCAACATACCATGGCCCGAACTAAGGAACTATCTCAGCAACATTCTGGGGTGATTTCTGAAAACTACACAAACACTTTTCAGTGGAATATCTATAACTCTGTTTAATTAGTCCACCGCAAGGTTGCTACAAGATGCCATGTTCTCTCTCTCATCACTAGAGCCACGAATTTATGGCGGAAAGATATTTGCATCATTTGGTTTCAATCCCTTTTGTGCACATACGCAGCTCTGCTTCGTTGTCAGTGATTGGATGTTTTAACTGTCACTTGTCTTTGAAATATACTGACAAACCACAGACGTAAGGTGTCCCACTAACGTTATTCTGATTGGTGCAGTCAAACGAGAGACGTGTCTGAACAAACACATGCTGCTAATAACCATGAAACAAAGCTTCCCATGTCCAAATATAAATATTGAAGCAAAATTATGCAAAAATCTTTTCGCGACAAAATCGTTCCTGTACTCGTCAGAAATAATTATTGAAGGACTCACCCTATTTCTGCCCCGACCTATGATGAATCCCGACGAGCGGGTGTCCTCCTCTCTGGGATTCACGCCGACTGAACTGCTTGACGTCTCGACGTATTTTACGGATCGGCGACTCTCCTCCCACGCCCCAGTAATCTTCTCGTGACGCCTCGCTCCCTGATTAGCTGCTCGTCTGCAAGTGGGCGGGGCTAACATCTTCGAAATGGCAAATTCTATCTTGCTAGTTTCTAGTGTCGGTCAGTCACCTATACTCCCGTGTGCTGCAATGCAATGCATCCCTGAGTCTGTCGTGATGTCGACATTCCCTCACGTTACTTCGCGATTATGACTGTTAATATGTGACTATGGCCGTATAAAGATAACATGAACGGTGGCTTCGTAAGACATGCATACGCCCCTTGTGTAGCTGCGATTAGCTACACAAACTCTTCGCTGATTTTGGCCTTCGATTACCATGCGCGGATCACTTGGTGTTGAAATTCCGGTAGCCATTAACTAAATAATTGAACTGAAATTAAAAAATTTTTCATGGGATTTCAGCGGCAAAATATGAAGGCAACTGATACGTACTTACAAATTTCCTTTAAAGAAATACGAAAAGGCTTCGCTGTAAAAATACCAAAATTTACCTGACATATTTATGAGGGCGTGGTACATAATTCAACGTTAAAAGCATTAATCTATAACTGTAGGTTTGTTGAAGCCAATTTGTGAAAAGTAAACAATAGCAATCCTGGACAATAGTTTTAGCCAACGTTTTAAACAAAATTGTTTCCAGTGTTACGAACTTCTGAGGCACAATCTCTGACGCCGGAACCTCGTGTATTTAACTGCGGCGCAAGAGATCACGCGTAACCAATTAGTATTTTGGATAAATATTTACTCATAATTTTGGCAAATACCATTATCTAGGATTGACATCGAGTATTTTATCTATATTGGCTTCGAAAAATGCGTAGAAATCAATTGATTTTTTCAGCGTTTATTTATCTACCACGCACTCTTAAGATAATATTCCTTAAATTGTATAGGAAAATTTAAAATTACAGCACTGGTAACGAAAGTTCAGTTACAGTTTAGTGAAACCTCCATAAACTGTACATTAAATTAATTTTCCTACACAAAAATATGTATAATTATCGCACTGTACAGTAACATTCACAAACACGATGTGAAAGTATACGAATACGAAAGGGAAGATTCTGATACAATATGTGCATAAATAAAATTTCAATGGAATGTTTGACAAACGTTAGAGAAGTATATTTCGTTCATACTTAATGCTTTACATTTGTCAAGCTGACCTCCGTGGAGTTATCGGCTGCGCGCCGGCTTACGGTACGCGAGAACCTACTGGGTTCGATTCCTAGGTTCGGCTATGTCACGGCCGTAGAAGAACAGGTCTGGAAACTCGCCTGGAAACTTGACCCCTGTGTTGTTTGGCTGCAGTTCACCAAGTTACCGACAGTGTTGTGCGTCGTGGCGCTGCAATCAGGGCGGTAGGGTTCAAACTCCGCCCACTTCCCTCCCACTTCTTTAGTGTTTACATTATAGAGATAAACAATTTATCAAAACGTATTTTTATCAATTTATGAAATACTTCCTTCGCTCAAAATCCTAAAACATGGCTCCAGCAATCTTTATTTACTTTGTAATGTAAATACTGGAAAAGAGTGGGCGGAGTTTTAACCCGACCGCCCTGATTGCAGCGCCAAAGACGTACAACACTCACGGTATCTTGGTGAACTGTAACCAATCAACAAGGGAGTCAAGCAAAATACATTAGTAGATAGGCGAGTGTCCAGACCTGTACTTCTACGACGTGGGATAGGTGTAAATTTGTGTTCGTCTAAATCGTCTGTCTAAAAAATTATTCGGTGTTAGTTGAATTTGTCCTTAAAAAGGGAGGGAATAGAAATTATTCAAATTAGTTTTAGTAATTCTAAAAAAAAAAAAAATGTATGGTGGATAGTGTACTGAGCCACTCATGCAACGTTCAAGGGGTTCGAATCCCACCCCTGCCAAGAAATTTTTGTATCAGGATATGAGTAATATCAACAATAATAATAAACTGTTTCAAATGTGTCCACACTTACTTATTTTTATTTATACGGGATTTTCTCTTACATGTCAAGAAATTTACTACACACTATGCGGTAACAATCCTTTACAAGTAAGCCTAACTTATATCCCCTTATATATAAATGTATTTTACCTGAAATTAATTTGTAAGTAAACGTCTGTTACAGCTGTCTCTCGTTCACTAATTTAGTGTTACTTGTGTGACTTTGGTACCCAATCAAACAACTTTAAGTAGATAATTTGTAATGGTACTGTATATATTGTATGGAATTGTTTATGAGTTATTATATATAATATGTACGTGTCGTTTACGTAACGGGGCCGCGGTGGCCGAATGGTCAGACCATTCGCTTCTCACCAAGGCGATCCGGGTTTGATTCCCGGCGGGGTCGGTCTCCGGATTTTCGCACGTGGGAATCGTGCCGGACGATGCCGTTGGTCGGCGGGTTTACTCGGGGATCTCCCGATTCCCCCGCCATTTCATTCCGGCGCTGTTCCGTACTCATCTCATGTCACCCCTCACCAGCGGTAAAGACCTCTCTGTTAAGCGCTGACCAAAATCTCTCACTCACTCGCTTACGTAACAGTGTTAAATAATCATGTGTAGAGACGGGAAAAATTCGCGGGTTCACCGACCTGTAGGCTAGCCTCCAAGAATATTTGTGAAATCGTGCAGACAGCAGCTGTTTATTAGCTGCTCGTTGACATAGTGAAATTGGCCTGTATTCAGTTACAGTTTTATTATTGGCTCGGTTACTTCCAGGTAGTGTAGAGTAAGTCAACAGCCAATTGAGAACGTGATACAAATGTATAGTTGATTGAATTCTAGCTTGCGCCTAAAAGAAAACGCGAAATTTTCAGGTCTCTTATCATGTGAAATCCCTCAGACTGTTTAGCTCACTGAGATTTTAACTTATTGTTAGGGAGAAAGTGAGAAATCTCAATTTAAAAAAAAATCCATTTTTCTTCGAATTGCTTGAGGAAAACTACCCAAGTGTGGCTGAATGAATAAACAATGTTCAGCAGGTGCTCATTGGCTGCTTGCTGTTAAAGTGACATAAGTCTGTATTAGTTCCATTTTTATTCTTGGCTCAGAGACAACCAGTAGGTGTCAAATAAGTCAAAGGCCAATTGTGAAAGTGACACAAACTTACAGTTGTTGGAATTTTAGCTTGTGCCGAAATGTAAACGCAAATTTTTTAGGTCTCTACTTGTGACTAGAGATGATGGTATATCGCGAAAATTATTGTTGCCAACATATCCTTGAAATTGTTGCAGTTTCTTCCAACATATATAATTGGGTGATATATGTGTGATAACACTTATCTGTCTGCAGACCAATAACCGGCATCAAATTATATTGGTGGATTTTAATCGGCTCAGCCAAATAGAGTAACAACACTACGTGCAAGCGAAAGCCAGTAATCTTTTGGTAAGCTAAACGTCCATTGAAACTCAGCAAACAGTCGAGTTTTCCCACGATAAATGGATGGTTCAGAGCACAAGTAGACCAAATTAATTTTCAGTAAATTTTCTCGTTATGTGTGCAATGCATGTTGGATGTAAGTATGCTCAGTATTTAACTCTATACCTCGTATATAATAGTGAGATTATACAGTTATCAGTTTTGGTCACCTGGAATTGTTTATACCCAAAACACTTAAAGCTTGTGTTTCTCATTACTAAAATTAATGGATTTGGTAGAGTTGTGCTCTGAACCCTCCAAATCATCATCTCTACTTATGACACGAACGAGGAATATTTTTACGCATATTTAGTTTGTTTCCGTGGCTGCAGACTAGATAGTAGAGACCTTCGTTTAGGTTTCAACAATAAATATTATAGATTTGAAAATAATCGTTAACTCACAGCATACATTCAGCATTTCGTGCGGTGTCAATTCGGCTGGAATGTCAGTGTGATATATGAACACTCAGTGGCGGTTATGTCCAAGAACATGGTTCAGATTGGTATGATAGTCGGGACTGCTTAATTCAAAAATCCAGATCGCATCATCTTCTTTTGTGGCTGAGAAAAATTTATACAACACAAAATCGTTATAGCGAAATTAAATGTCTTCAGGAGTTACGAGTAAAACTTATATAATGACTTTAATGTTGGTGAAGAACTTCAATAAATATCCTCTGGAAAGTTTTTGTAACCTCGCTGTAGGGATGTTGGGATAGTATGTAAGGGTGAGGGGACCAGCAACCTTGGTCGTTATTTATAGGCTTTTAAACTTTACAACAACGCTTTGGGAGGCCACGAGGAATATGACACTTCAGCGGGCTTGACATATCATTGCGGTGATGACGGGTGTGAGGCCCGAAGGCTAGTTTCGACGTCCAAGGAGTACTGGTTTGCCAAAGCTGGTCCGTGGATGTGTGAAAACATTGGATGTAAACACCGAAAAAAAAAATGCTGCATGTTGTTAACCAGCACTGACTGCCATACGTACGGTAGTAATTCTTGTCAGCAACGATCAAATACTGACTAAAATGCCAGCAAAATAATGTTCATCAGTTAATATTGCTCTTATTCTCCCCCCCCCCCCCAACCAATGATTATGAATAAATGACATTCATTCAAGCAACGTAATTTTACACCGGATTTTGACTAAATTTGCTCCAACGCTGAATTTAATATTCGAAAGAAACTGTCCGAGCTGTCGGTGTAAGATTTACCGTTTTTCTCAAATATGATGAATTTAAAACCAGATAACGGTGAAAATAATGATTTTACTGAAGCGTGTATAAGACCGAATCTTTGTTATTTCGATTAGTGAAAAAAAAAACGTCTTTGCAAGTTTATACAAACTTGTAGGTATTGCGAGCATGATTTCGGGATCCGTGTACACGCTGAAACTTCGCACAATTGTAATGTGGGTTGCAAGAAGAGATATTTGTTCCGCGAAGGCCTCGCCACGACCATCGTGTGTCCCAGTATTTTTGTTTGTAGCATGGACTCATCATACCACCCAATTCAGACAAGCAGAATAGCTAAGGCGGAAGTTAAATGCAAGCGTATGGTGATGAAAACCATCTCACTATTGCCATAGACTAAATAGTAATATAGACGTGGAATCACGTGACGGCTCATTTGATACACTCGAACTTCGCCGCTTTTTGGCTGTCCGAGGCTGTTGATACCAGCTCCTGATTGGTTTGTTTGGCTCCTGCATGTTACGGCAAATTTACGCTTATTGGCAGTAAACCTTTCCGCCATGTTGCTGGCCAACGAAGCCATATTTTGTTGGGCGTGTGTGACTGAGTTTGCCGCCCTACTGGTTATTTAACTTCTGTATTCCTAATTATTCTGTGCCACTGCAACATACTAAGAGGACCGCCCTGCTAGTTATTGCGAGCAGAGGGAAACTAAGGTCCGATGTTCCAGCTGGAGTTGACTGGGAGATTTTGGTCAGCGCTCAACATCGAGGTCTTTAGGACTGGTGAGGGGTGACATGAGGTGAATATGGAGCAACGCCGGAATGAGTAAGGGGTGGGGGAAACAGGAGAAAACCTGCAACATCATCCGACATGATTACCCCATGCAAAAATCCGGAAACCGACCCCGCCGGGAATCGAACCCGGATCGCCTTGGTGAGAGGCGTATAGTCTGACCATTCAGCCACCGCGGTCCCCCTCCAGCTGGACATCCGAGCTTATGACACTACACCATAGTGACTCCAGTCTCCCGCTCGTTGATCCTGAGATACTGCAGTTTTTCACTGATGGGAGATATATACTGTTTGTTGCCTTAACCACATCAGTTCATGTTTAAACATAACTACGAGTCCGCTGAACTAAGGCAAATATTCTCTACTTGATCAGCTCAATATTACGCTTTAAATATTTAAATTACATTATTACTGGACATGTAAAAATAGACCCTAATATTTATCAATTACGCTACGCTTAGTTTATGGTCGACTTGTACATCTAAATTAATCTAATTTCTGTACTGCGATTTCGTTAGGTTTTCAACTTCCATAATTTGATGTGAATTTGGTAGAATAGTTTTTTTTTTTTATTTGGATCCATGACAGTGATTTAATTAAAGTTTTCACCAAACTAAACATAACGTGGAATTTAACAATTGTAATATATCCTTTGGAGATTTTACTTGAAAGTTAATAGTTTTACTAGTACAATAGTAATCGCTAGCTGAAACAAGAGACCACACGAATATCCAAAGAGCAAATACATTGCATTACTTGTCAAATAGTGATCTTTGTAAGTGTATGTGTGTATATATATATATATTTATTTATTTATTTATTTGTAAATATGTGTGTATGCGTGTGTGTTAGTATATGTGTGAGTATGAGATCGATAAACTCAGACACCGTTTGTCCGATCACCATGAAACTTGGCACATGTAGGGCCTACGTATTTTTTCATGGAGATTTGTATGCCGACCGTTGTACTCTGACTCGCAAACTTGCCACTAATTAGCACTATAGCACGTCAACTTCTATGCCTTTCAACCGATCGCCATGAAGAACTGCTAAATGAAATAGTAAAACAAAATGGGACCGCGATGATCGAAGTGTCAGACCTCTCGCCCGTCGCCTACGCGTTCTGGGTTCGATCATCGGCAGGCTCGGTCTCGAATATTCTGCATGTGGGAAATGTGGACGTTGCCGCTGAACGGCGGGTTTTCTCGGGGGACTCCTGTTTCTCCCGCATTCTCGTTCCATCTCTGCTTCACACATATCGCACTGCATCCATTCTTTGGGCCGGAGGACGCCATACACATGAATGTACTGTATGCCCACACACACTCTTTCTTTTCTCTCTCTCTCTTTTCTCTCTCTCTGTCTCTCTCTCTCTCTCTCAAGCACTGCAGTCACCACACATTTATTGTCGAGACACCGTGCAACTCTCTGACCACCGTCTCACCGTCTCGTCGCTATCACCGCCGTTGTCTCCGTCGTTGTAGTCACTTTATCAATATCTTCCGCACGCAAGCTAAACGTTAAACAAATCTCTGTCGACTCGCCGCTTCTCGTTTTGCTTATACTGCCTGCGTTATCATCCAGATCACTCTTAACACTCCCAGATCAGCGGTGACGTAGGCCGCCTTCGAAGATTTAAGTTGGCCCGACATATTTTCTTCAAATCTTAGAGCACCCTTCTCAAGGTTAGCAAGCGGTACCAGGCGATGGACCCTACTCAGCCTGCAGTCGACTGGGTTAGCAAGGAGGTATTTGTACTTCGCATGCCCAGGAAGGTGGACGGAGAAGATGTGTAGCAAACTACTTGCATGTGTGGCCCGAGCACTGTCACGTAACATTATTTTTTGTAATTTATGTTATGTAAACTGATCATGCTGTAACAAACCAAGTTGAATGTTAACCTCATTCTTCCATTTGCTATGGCCTCACAATTTCTGTATTGGTATCTAAAATAGACGGTTTGAAGAATGCCGGGGCGATCCGGATTCGATTCCCGGCGGGGTCGGGCCCCGGATTTTCACATGTGATAATCATGCCGGACGATGCCGTTGGTCGGCGAGTTTTCTCGGGGAATTTCTATTTCCCCGCCCTTATCACTCCGGCGCTGATCCATACTCACACCATGTCACCTTCCACCAGCGCTGAAGACCTTATTTTGAGCGCTGACCAAAATCTCTCACCCACTAGAAGAACGCCGTGGTTGTGTACATAAAGAAAATTTTTACTACCACAAACGAAAGGACAATTTTACGCTGAAAGTAAATACGATGCTGTATACAAACTAAAGTATGGTTTTCTATTATCTTTGAAAGCACTGTGGAATGGGAGTGCATGACAGGATTTAGTTTCTTGGACATACTCAATTGCGATATAGATGACTAAAGATCATAAGTTTTCTTTGACAGTCATCTATAGCGCGGTGGAGTATGTCCAAGAAACTAAATCCAGTTATAGTTTTCTAGTTTGAAACTGCTCCCACTTGCCGTGGCCAAGCATAATCAATGGTGCTCTTCTGACATTCCTTCCCTCGTTAGCAGTATCTAGGCTACCGATCACCAAACACCTCAACTCGCTTCGGAGCACCAGCCATCAGTTAGTTCAGGCGTCCACTCTTGATTCGCGGTGTTGACATACCTCTGACGTCCTGCTACCACTCGCCGCTTTCACCACCTGCCTCCAGTCGTTTGTCACTGCCTTTCGTCTGTCCCCGCGTCTGATCGGGTGACTTAATTGTCTTTATCCGCAGCTGGGTTGGGGAGATGACACCTCCACAGTCGCACACGCTTCTTCCATGTAATTCCTCACGAGTATACGAGTGGTCGGACCACTCGCCACCCACCAAGACGCTCCGAGATCGATTCCCTGGGTGTCGGTTCCTGGATTTCCACACGTGGGAATCGTGCTGGTCCGCGGGTTTTCTCGGGGATCTCCCGTTTCCCACGCCCTTCTCATTCCGGTGCCTCTCCATTATAGGGTCTTATCATGCCATCCTCCGCGGCATGGATGCCTACGGACGCACTATCGCCAATCTGCAATTCGAGGTGAGATACCAGGCCCATCGGGTACCCTCCCATACTATATATATATATATATATATATATATATATATATATATATATATATATATATATATATATAAAACTAGTTTCACGACTGTTACGCCACACCACCAATTTAGACTGTTCACGATAAAGTGAGCATTGCTTAAAATTATCTTTCAGCCATTTAAAAACCATCTTTAATATTTTTTACTTGAAAACTTCCCTAGAACAAAAAAAATGCAAACGTATTACCATTCTCAAAACTTATCATATCCAGCCCAAATAAAATACAGTTTTTGGATGTTAAAAGTGTTGGGGAGTGTTAAGTTTAAAGTGAAAGATAAATTTTAAAAGTAGTTTCTGATATCCCGCCAACCAAGCTAAGGAAAGGATTCCAACTAGACCAAATACATTCTTTCCCACGACATAGTCATATATACAGAAAAAAATCGGTAACAATAAACAATACTATATGTAATAAAAATAGAGAAGACGAAGACTGTTCCATCATATTTCGCCTTTTAATTGTTCTTTTATTGTTGGCTAACTATACGTTTTCAAGTCGTTCCTGATAAAAAGTTAATTAAAAGGATAAGGCTATTAGCATGTTTTAGGTCCGTAAAATAATTGAAAACTGTTTCAACAAAGAATTGTTAGCTGTAGACTACTTGGTTAATTTTTCCTTAGATTCGCTTCTCGTTTAAATTGGTATTTTACTGTTGCTATTTAGCATAGACGAGAACACATTTTACAATGCCATAAAAAGGCTCAGTTGCTCAACCTTAGCAACGAAAGTAAACGTTTCCATACACTCATGCCTTCATATTTTATACTATTTCTGTTACACTTCTGATCGCATCATCTGAAATCTTCTTCGGAAGATCCATCGTTCCTTCACTTTTATTATAACTTTGAGCATTTTAATAAAGTTCTTTGATGTAAGGAATAAAAATGTCACCCATTTAGCACTTGTTAGGTTAATTCTACTAAAGGTTAGGAAGATCTATGTTATAAGCTTGGCAAGTGTCAATTTCTGCCGCTTGTTGCGGTGGTGTCGGCAAGGGATGTAAACTGACCAATCACAGATCTTTCGTGAACATGAGATTGAATGAAGTTAGTAATTAGAAAACTAAAATTTGTTTGTTTTGCACTTTAAAATTACCGTAAAACGGAGAGAGATTATGCCAAGTGGGTTGAAATTGTGACAACCTAATTTTATACGTCTACAGATATTAAAAAATGTCTACTTACATAGGCTCAGTCCTGAAGAATAAACCATGTATGTTAAAAATCACAAGAATAAAATAATATATGCTATTTTATGTATAATTTTTTTGTGACAATCTCATTCTGACTTGGCATAATCTCACCCCGTTTTACGGTAAGTGAAGTGATTTCTCTCTGTGCCAAGCCTAGTTAAATTTCAGTTTATTACTGGCTCGTATTTTATTACAGCACCCGTCAGTGATATCAGCGCGACTGCTGGCAGAATGTTTCCCTGTGTCAAACTCCCTCATAAGAAAACACATTTTCTTTCGAACCTGTAGTAGAATTAACCTTAGCACTTGCCAGGACTTTTTTTTTTCGTAGTTCGTATAGGCATATTCATAGAATTTATTTGTTACATCACATACCGAATTTATGATCGCCATCTCTCTGGATTATTACCCGGCCCACATTTAAAATTTATTGTTGGTGGGTCATTCCACACGGGGCAGTCGTTTGTGTAACTGGCTGATAAATGAAGTTATTTACAGCCGCAACAGACGAGCCACCAATGGGAAATACGCAATGCTCCTGATGTCAGACGCTAGCAAGTGATCAGCAAGTGTTAAGAAACATTCCAGGAATGTAGGCCCATGAATTGGCTTGACGCAAATGGACTTTTAAAAGTGATTTTATGCGCACGACCCATAAAAGTGTCTCAGAGCGTATTTCAGACTGGATACGAAGTAAAAACACAATGTCTTCGCAGTTTGTTTGCTGGGATTTCTTGCTGCATCACTATACAATCTGCTTAACGTTCACAGTGAATTGTAGCAATGGGAAGGAATTTTTGGTAAATGTATAATTGTTTATTCTGAGCGTCAGAAAGGAGACACCACTGCAGAAAATACTTCTGAATTACTTTATCAAGTGTCGTACTGCGTCTCCAGTATCACAGAGAAGTTGAAGTAACTCTTCCGAGGATAAGCTTTGTACGTCAAGAAAGTAGCTCCAAGAATGGAAGAAGGTGAAGGACTGGTATCAGTTACAGATGCTTCGATCTCTCTATATCTCTACCTATTATATATGCAACACACACATACATAATATATGAGTGTGTATGTGTAAATTCCAAAGAAGTCCAAAGCACAGTCTATAACAAAATATTTCTAATTTATCATTTAACCAATACCATTGCATGTATTCCTTAATCAGTTCATAGGTCTAAATGTAGTTTCAAACGTTGTTCTTTTATTTTTTTTACATAGCCATTGCAATCGGAAATTGAAGTGTTGCCGAAATACTCCACAATAAAACAAAAAAGTAAAAAAAAAAACTGGCATTAGCTGTTGTCAACAAACCTTCAACGTTGTACACACAATTTCGGAAAGGAATGTAATCGTACCACTAAAAAATAACACTAAAAAATATTTAATTTAACAATAACAACACAAATTAATTCCGGGATGGAATGTAGTCGTTGTATGAAGAAAGACAAAACAAAAGAACAACAAAATAAACAACAAAATAGGATGTATGAAAAATAGCGACGAAAATTTGACGAGGACAACGAGGGTAGCACAAAAGATAAAAGACAATATGTGAACTCTGACGACATAACAGAGAGAAAACAGATGAAAAGTACCAAGCTTCCTTTAACTGATACTACAGATTCTTTAATTTGAAATAAATGTGTGCGTAATTATATATACAAATGACGACAGCGGCAAAAAAAATAATAGGGAACTCTCGTTTCAAAAGCTACTTTGCGATATTCGGGCTTATTATCTGTAGGTTCTGTAAAACGACATGCAAATGCCTTTAAAACAAACAGCAAAGCCACTGTGGATCGTTAATTAAAAATCGAAAGTAGAATTTCAAAGCACTCACCATATGTTTATCCTTTTAATAACAAAAACTAGTCCGTAATAGGGTTAAAAACCGCTTATGTAATTTGGAACCTCAAACGAAACACGTGTTAGCCACCTGCAATCATTCCACGTCTTCGTTAATAAATTTATGCATGGATGCCCCGAAAATAATAGGGCTTTAAAAAGTACGCAGGAGCGATAATTTTCCTCAATTTTGAGATTCTGATTAAAAATACATGTTTACAAAAAAAAAAGATTTACGCTTCCCATCTGCGAAATTTAATGGGGAATTGAGGGCGCCTGCTCACCTAGGGTTCCGTGGTACGGGAGTGAACGAACGCTTAGAGCAACATTGACACGCCCACCTAATGTAGCATCGCCTCTGAAGGGCGCCGTCTACTAGAATCGTGAAGAGACGCGCAGACCATTAACAATCCTGATTTCATTCGAAAACCATTCAACATGTTGTCACGCGGTTAGGCTACGAAAAGCATTTGAGGATTTTAGTACAGGTATATAATTTTGCCATTAACTGTTATCGTTCCTAACAATTTTTTTTTGTGTGAAAGTGACCGAATCGGGACTTTTGACGCAGATTTTTATGTAAGAGTAATCATTTTCACGATATTCTGAATATTATAGACCTGTAGAGCGACTCTTTCCCATTCGTCGCGTAAGATTAACTGATAGTGTTGTCGCTGAAAGTCCCATAGTAAAAACGGTTCAGCGGGAAGCTTGCACGCTAGTTCAGCGCTTGTCTCGTTGAGGCGACGCGGCATTTGATGCGCGCTTCAAGATCGACCTTACAACTCCGTCGCTTTTGAGCCTTTCACGCGCGGGTAGGCCTCGCCCTTAAGCACGAAGCACTAAACAAGCGCGCAAGGTTTCCGTACAATCATTTATACTAGGGAGCTTTAAGAGTGTCAAGTGATATAAAATGATAAATTTATATTTTCATGACGGCAATGTAAGTGGGCTTTACGTCTCGTCGACGACGAGGTCATTACAGACGGTACAATGAAAGGCGCTGGTAGAGGGTCAGCCATGGCTAAGGTTAATTCTACTACAGGTTAGAAATAAAATACGTTTTCTTATGGAAGAGCTTGGCACAGGGAAAATTTCTGCCACTAGTTTCGCTTCAGTCGTTAAGAGACCAGATAATTAAGAAACCATAGTAAAATTAAATTTATATAAACTTGGAAATTATATTTGTCATTTAATTTAATTTTAAAGTGAAAAGAAACCAATTTCGCATTTTAAATTATCAACTTAATGTAACTTAAAATTCAGGAAAGCTCTGTGATTGGTCAGTTAGGTGTACAAGCGATAACAGCGCTCAAGTGGCAGAAATTTTCCCTGTGCCAAACAAATAACATTGATCTTTCTAACCTGTGGTAGAATTAACCTGTGGTAGAATTAACCTTAGCCATGGTCTTTGTTAAGGCTCGGTTTCAGTCGCCATATTGAATTTCATTATTTTTTGCTTTTTTTGGAATTCTCAGAAGAAAAATGTTAAATATGTGACTATACCTCCAATTCAATTTACATTTCGCTATAGCACAGACCTTGCGATTTAGCTGTTAACTTGTAATTACGCCACAATTTGTGTGGCAATTTTTTTTTATATTCATAATTTACCCGACAAATTGCGGCGTAATTATATGTTTGCAGCTAAATCGCAAGGTCTGTACTGTAGCGAAATGTAAATAGAATTTGAGGTATAATCGCATATATAACAATTTTCTTCTCAGAATTCCAAAAAAGTGAAAAGTAATAAATTTCAATATGGCGACTGAAACCGAGCCTTAAGGATCTATCCCAGCATTCGCCTGGAGCGATTTCGAGAAACCACGGGAAACCGAAATCAGGATGGTCGGAGCCGAGGATCAAACCCAGGACCTTCCGAATTATATTTTCATGAAATGGTTTTAGATTTGTAGACGGTATTTTTGAGTAAAGTTTTATTTTACGAAACAATTTTAGCTCGTATAGTTTTCTCATAATGATGCTTCAAAGTAAAAAATGTAGATTACATGTAATTCTGCCCTGCAAATAGTTGAAAACCGATTGGCTTACTCAAATGAACTAATCCAAAGTGAAATAATATGCCATGGGTTGCGTAATCTAACATGTATAAACTGAAAACGTAATATTTTTAATCTTAAAAAAATTGCCAAAGCGCAGGAAAAGAGTTATTTTTTAAAAAATACATAAGTTGTTCACTATTAATTTCCTCTAATATTTGGTTACATAGCCGGATATATTATTTCATCGTGAATTGTTTCGTTTATTGTATTGTCAATTTTTGAGCCTTAATTGTATCATTACAATTTTCTCTTCGGCAAAGCATATGATCTATTCTTGGTAAACTGATTGACACGAATAATAATAAAATTTATAATTAATTTGTCATGCCGAATAATTGCAAGCGGATTCTTAAAAGTAAACCTATATTTCTAAGTCAACTAGTTTTCACTATTTGCATACCAGATAAACATGTGAATTTTGACTTTAACTACCAGTTATGAGAAAATTGTGGCAGATAAAATTTTTATTCGTAAGAGGAAACTGTACTCACAAGTGGCGTCTATAAAACTCATACTAGGCCTTCTTCGTAAAAATATAAAACTTTTACGTTAAATCCACTTCAACACTACACTCGTTAATAAGGATTTATGTATTAAATTACATCCAGCGGTGTTAACGTCATTTTTATGTTATCGCTTTCGGACGAAAATCTTTTCATACAAACTATCTTCGGCGAAGTCGACTTTCTCATCATAGGAAGAGACATCGGCTTGAAGGCAGTCGTCCTCAGATGAGGAATTGTTACAACTGTTCTTTGCACTGAGCGCAGATGGCAGAGCATTTGATTCCAGCTTATGAAAATCGCAGGGATGGCTACCCTCTTATTGCATACAAATATTTTACCGTCAGGATTTTCAAACATTTGAAGATGGTTTATTGAGTAATGAGACCTGTTTTTAACTTCTTGGTAACGTCGTAATGAAACGGTTGATTGTATCCTAGGATTTACTGATTGCTCTGAATCGCTATTTATTACTTACAGAATGATGCACTACGAAATGTATTATTTTACTTCTGTGGTAATTTGTAACTCTTTGACAGACAGCTCGCAGTGAAAGATACGAGACATGTTTCCCCGGATTATGATTGAAGAGCGTGGCTTAATTTATTGACGGAATTCGGTACATGTTTTGGGACGGTTTATGAACTGGCATTCCTCAGCACTAGTAACGCCTGCTGCATCGTAGTTAAACGGAACACTTCCAGGAATTACATATTCCCTGGAAAGGTACGGGGGAACTAGTTCATTCACCCTGCGTGGAAGCCGACGATAAAACAAGAAGAAAAAACCTCTGCTGGGAGGAGTCGCTGTACCTGAGGGCAGAGCGCTCTTATGTAACCACGTCATGCCCTTGCAGCTGACGTCATTAACATACCAAATAACGTGCCTCTCGCTTTCAATTTCAACCAGTGGTAAAACCTTCCGAGAAGTATTTCTTTTCAAGCACTTGATTAATCGCGTTAATGTTTCTTTACGACTAAAATGTGGGCCTGTTTTCAAGTACACTCGAGTCATGCCATCACTTCTTATATCTAATTACTGACGTCACGGTAATTTATACAGCAGGGCAATGAGTCTTTGGAGAAGTCTCTAGTTTTCTCTCTCGCTCTCAGTTCCAAGAGACGAAAACATAAGAAGCACGTGCTACTGTGACTTTCACTCACTTCGTACCAAGAGACATGAGATAGTTAAAACAAAACTATTTTTATAACCACTAAATTAAATGCCGTTATAATTTATAGGATACTAGCTAGTAAGCAGTAATTTTGCTTGTCAGTTAGAAAAATTTTGCAGATTTTAGAACACTTTTTCGCACTTAGAGATGCTAGTTTATCGCGGGAAAACTTGACTGTTTGCTGGGTTTCAACGTACGTTCAGCTTATCAGGAGGTTACTGTATTTCACTTGTACTTGGGGCTGCTGCCCTATTTGACGGAGCCAATAAGAATCCCGCTATTACAATATTTATTGCTTGCTATTGGTCTAAAGACAACTACGTTGTATCAGACGTACAACATCCATTCGTACATGTTGCAAGAAACTGCAGTGTTTTCAAGGGTATGTTGGCACAAAACATTTTCGCGATGTAGGCCTATCGTCATCTCAACTTATAATATACACCTCGGCAGAGAAATTGTAGCGAGTTGGGTTGGAATAGCTTGGAACGTTAGCCAGTCAACAATGTAGACGATGTGACTAAACATAAAAAGTGATACGCCCGGCATTAAGACCTAATTTTGTTTTGTGTAGTGAATTTGTAATAGATGCATGCAAATGCACCGTCCATTATTATTTGTTGGTAGGCTGGACTTTAATGCACTGTGTCTACCCGAGTACAATCTGTGAGTTCGTTGAGCACGAGCCTTTATGTAATGTCAGTTACTTGTGTAAACCCGTTTTCAGGATATTGGTCACTCTACTTTCAATCATTGGCTAGAAGCAGTCTCTGTGGCAGGCACCGACATTATCGATCAATGAGAGACGTCGAGCGAACATATAACAGCTTGCAGTCTGGTGTGCTGTCAGAAAATAACGCGAATTTCACAAGTCGCTATTTATTAATCAGGCGAATGGGACAACAGCTAAAACCTATAATACTTTAAACTTTGTCTCACGCGGAGTGTTAGTTTCCGGGTATTTTTGTGAATAGTGAGTGAGAGATTTTGGTCAGCGCCGAATATTGAGGTCTTCAACGCTGGTGAGGGGGGACGTGAGGTAAGTATGGAGCAGCGCCGGAATGAAAGGGCAGGGGAAACGTGAGATTCCCGGAAAACCCGTCGACCAACGGCATCGTCCGGCACGATTCCCACATGCAAAAATCCGGGGACCGAACCCGCGGGGAATCGAACCCAGATCGCCTTGGTGTGAGGCGAAAGGTTTGACCATTGCTCATGTTTTGTTGACCAAACTGGCATGCAGTCTTCTCGCCGACAACGTGTCAGTATGAGAATTTTCAGAGGTGTCCCTATAATTTCCTGACGTACTATTAAAAATGAAGGTGTACACGCCTGTACATTTCAAAAGATACTGCTATAAAATGTACTTAACTACCAGATCTTCTACTTAATACAACTCTTAACACTGGCTGCACAGCTTAAACCGGTGGAGTCTAGTAGCATGGAATTTCGCACAGATGTGATCTTTATATAACGGAGGGGTCGGTACCCGGATTTTCGCATGTGGTGATCGTGCCGGATGATGCCGTTGATCGGCAGGTTTTCTCGGGGATCTCCCGTTTCCCTGCCCCATCATTCCGGAACTGCTCCATACTCACCTCATGTCACCCCTCACCAGCACTAAAGACCTCGATGTTAAGTGCTGACCATAATCTCTCACTCACTCGCGTAGCTGAACACTCGGTCAGGGTTTCTTAAAATTCATCCCCCGAGGGGGTTAAATAAGGGATGAAAATTCATAGTGAAGTTAGTTATTTAGAAGTTAGAAATATATAAAAAAAATGTGTTCAGGCTTTTGTTAAGAAATAAAAGTCAGTTTTATTGGCGTTAATGTTTGCGCGCCAGCGACGGTTTCTGCAAAAAAAATATAACTAATTCGGCAGAATATTTCTGCTTTTATGGGTACATAGATGTCACAAAGATTTAAGCACTGCAGTGTTGTAACCACTCACTTGATGTAGCCACGAAAACACTAGAAACGGCCATGTACATTTTTAGCAGTTCTCCTTCTGGCCTCACATTTATTCCTTCGCAAGCCCGGCTTATAAACACAATACAGATTCAGTTTTTGGTTTATGCTTAGTTTCCCCCTATTATATTTTTCGAATGTCTAACCGATTGTTAATGGGGAATTTAGAGAAACTCACGAACTAAATTATATACAACAAAGTTTAAAACGACACCCGTATCTATAAGTGAGATAAGATCTTATAATGCCTTGCAGTGAAAACTAACGCTCCATCCAACAGCAATTGAAACAAGTAAATCTCAGTTTTAACTGCCTGTATTTTTCTTTTATTATATTCTTTGTTTCCATCCGATTCTTCTGAGGTTTCCTTGTATATTTGTATGCAATAATTCCGTAAGTTTTTTGTTTACGTAGTAGTAATCCGGTGTGTCTGCAGCATTTGATTTCATGCAATGTACTTTAATTACTCTTCAGTAAAGTATAAGTATGTGTTATGGGTATGTTTGTATATGTATATGTATATATATATATATATATATATATATATATATATATATATATATATATATATATATATATATACATATATATATATACACACATATATTCGAACTGCGTGCTATAATATTTGGGTATATAATGTGTAATAGGAAACTAAAAGTATTACTGTTGTTTTCGTACAGATGTTTAACCAGTATATTTATAATTTTTTACGCCTACACGAGGGCACTTTTTGGCAGTTTTTTTTAATCGTCTTCTCCATGTTGGCTGATTTTTCCAAGGCAGTATATACTATGGTTCTATGGTAGTTATGTAATCAACAAAATTATGGTTAATTGAATTTTTAGTCGAAACCGTGTAATTTATTGCTTTAAAAAAAACAGCTATCAAGGCAATAACCACTTTAAACAAAACTGCCAGCTAGATTTTTGATATTTGCTCTTGTTTACGCTCAAAAATATAATTATCGCAAAACAGTATAAACTAAACAGCATGGCCGAGATACAGTGGAAAACAAGGCAGCGTAGCCCTATATTTTCAACGTACAATTAAGTCGGAAATAAATATGAGTACAAAACTCGTGGTTCACGTGTGGGGGTTAGAGGATAGTTAAGGGCGCCACCTACCCGCGCTAGAGAAACTGAAAAGCGACAGAGCTGTAAGGTCGACCTTGAAGAGAGCATCATACTCCGCTTCGCCTCAACGAGCCAAGCGCAGAACTAGCGTGCAAGGTTCCCGTCGAACGGCAAGTTCAGTGCATGTCGCAATTTGAGTTTCACATACGTCCTTTTATTACATTTTGAATTACGGAAGTCTGAAAACGCCTTTTTTTGCCATGTTGGAGGATTTAGAAACAGTGTTTTTAATGAGCGTGGCGTCTTACCAATGAAGTTCCTTGTCTGAAGTTTGTTTTCTTTTCGTATGTTGGCACAACGGAAACACGTGGAAAATTTTCGTAGATAAAACCTGTTTACAAATAACACTGCAACGAATTTTAAGCGCGGGGTAGGCGGCCCCCTTAAAATAAAGTGACAGATTTGGTCAGCACTTTACATCAAATTATTGAGCACTGGTGATGATATAACGCGAGTATTAATCAACGGTGGAGTGCAAGGAAACAGGAACAATGAGATCCCCGAGAAAAACCGCCGGACATTTGCGAGTATCATGAGGTATCCCTCCGGGAATCGAGTCCGGTTCGCCTAGGTGGAAGGCGACAGGTCTGACCACTACTCCATCGCCGTCCCCCCTCTCCCTCCCTCCCCGGTGACAAAAGTGAAGGGCGAGGGGAAACCACTTTCTCCGTCCGATCGCGCTCTTCTGACGGATCAGCTAACGTTACACTTTTGCGCCGTCTCGCGACCACGGATGCAAATGCACTTTCTCCTGTGCAGCGGCCGACGCAAGCTCGCGACATGAAGGTCACGCGAAATAGCGTGGTGTGTAAGGTCGCAGTTGGCACGCGACAGATGAGACTAGCGCGGTACTAGGTCACTCAGGCGGTCGCAGTAGCCAGATGTGTGGGGGAGGATGGCGTAACTTGCTTGCGGCATGTACTGGCTAACATACTCCTGCTAGCGTCACGAAGTCAGTATGAAAAGAAAATTCTATTTAACAACGATAGAAAATATAAATATTTTTAATTTAAATTCTTTAAGTAACGACTTTGAAAAAAAAATCATTACTTATCTCTTCTATTTTGTTTTATGATAAAAATAAAATTAAAGTTATAAAAAACTGAAACAACACGTTTTTGTGCCAGTATGAACTATGTATAGAAGTTTGATGCATGAGATAATCTATCTTAAGTTTTATCGCTAGCTATTCGCAAAGGTAGTCACAAAGAAAAGTAAGTATAGAACATTTTACGCTGTTTTTTTTTTACAGTAAAGTTATTTTCTTGGTCAATGACTTTATTCTTATTTTTATCTTATTAAAAAAATAAGTTATACTAAATTGTGAGTAAGCGTATAGCTGTAGAACGAAATCTTTGTGTTTAAAGGTTATTTTCAACTTTGTGTTCATATTTCTACAAAAGCGCGTTATATTTTTTCCATTATTTTTTCAAACTATATTTAAGTGAAAACCTAAGAACCGCGCCCTTCACTTTTGCCACCGGTCCGGGGGGTGGTGGTGAGGGGGCGGCGGTGGACTAGTGTTCACGCCTCCCGTCTTCCACGTAGGCGAACCGGGTTCAATTCCAGGCGGGATACCTCCCGAACCTCGCAAATGGGAAACGCGGCGGACATTACCGTTGGCAGACAGTTTTTTTTTCATCGGGCTCTTCTTGTTCCTTCACGTCTTGAGCGCTGGTGAGAAGTGTCGGGGTGGGTATGAATCTGCGACGAATTGCATTGGCAGAAGGAATGGGAAGACGTAAGACGTCGAGAAAACCTGACGCCCAACAATAACGTCTTGTGAAAACATAAAAAAAACACGTACAGGCCAGTGACGTAGCGTGGCTGTGCTCCAAGGCGTGCGATATTAGCAGCGACTATACGATTTGAGCAGTTGTGTTGTTGAAGAAACCAAGGTGTATATATTATAAGTACCTTGCCTCTTGTACGCTACTGGCTATGGAGGGCTCCTGACCATACAAGTCAAGTGGTTCCTCAGACAACTCAGTGTTGTGTACAGTCATTGCTGGGCACAGCACACCTTGGAACACTCCACGCGACGCCCCTGGTACAGGCATAAAAAAGAAGCGAATAAAGATAATACTGATTATGTTTATTTAGAGGGACGCCTCAAAAGGGAACTGCTGGAGAAAACTAACGAAGAACTATTAAGAATAAACCAAGTAACAACTTTGCTAAAGTTAACTAAACATCCAATACCGGTAGATGAAGAGACTTAAGGATATTATGACCTAGCACAATGTTTTATAGTAGTTAAAAACACAATGAATTGTCTGTAGGCTTCGCATTAGTATAAAAAAATTGACGAGGGCGAGAAAACTGTAGGCCAGTTCAGTGACTTACGCCTAGAGGCTAAGGTTAGGCGTGATACACTTAACACGTCGCCCTTACCTCGCCTCACTTTATTGTAACTCGAACGATCAAAATATATGCCTACTAGCTGTCCCTTTGCGGCTTCGCCCGCGTA
>PNEQ01097837.1:29346-64118 GCA_003012365.1 Medauroidea extradentata
AGTCCACTACGCTGAGGGTACTTTAATTGCAGAACATCTTTGTTTTTAATTCATCTTTATTTCTCTACAAAATAGCTACCCGGCCGCGGCTTTGCCCGCGTGAAATTATGTAATACAAACAGTAACTCTGGATAAAATATGTGATGCAGGCATTTAACAGCTAGCGTACTCAATAACAGTGAACTATAAATTGTCTTAGGTCAGTGAAAAGAGCGCACGCAATATGCTCGTATGATGTCATGTCATGTCCCATCGCAAACACTTGCACAGGATACGAACCCGTAACCCACCCCTCCCACACCACAAACTTTGTACAATACCCGAGTGAATACTTAAAGGCAGGCCGTAATAATACTTTCGTATGTACGGGCTACAGTCCAAAGAGGTTTTATTTATGGTGGGTTGGCAAAAAAAAAAAAAAAACCGCAACTCCACAGACTTAACTACAAATTATTCAAGACAGGCCATGAGAGTTATTTCGCGTGTACAGGCTATAGTCTAAAGAGGTTTAACTACAAGCAAGAAATAAAAAGGAAACAAATGTTGAACTATTTCAGGTGTTACGAAAGATTATTCTTAAACACGTTTTATTTTTTTATAGGTTTTCAAGGACGAATTTCCAAAAATCGTTAAATTACTTTTTAGGTATTTACTTATGTTTCATTATAAGACAAAAGCCACCTCGATATCTCTAACGGTTTAGGTGATACAACTGATTAATCAAAAAACTATTTTATTTTTTTACCGGCTTTCAAAAACGAATTTTGAAAAATCCTGAAATCACTTTTTAGGTATTTGCGTAAGCTTCATTTTAAAGAAAAAATCACTTCGATATCTCAGGTGGTTTAAGAGGAAGAGAGGATTTACTGTACACGAATTAAACGGCTTTTCACCTCCTTAATATAAAAATTTCGAAAAATCCTGAAATTTGTTTCTAGACATTTGTATTTGCGACCTAACGAAGTGAATAAAACGACGATAGCCCGTCGGGTTCGAGAAATATCAAAGATTTGCAAAAAATACATTTCACCCCGTTTCACCACCTTAATAGCCGAATTTCAAAATTTCCTTTCTTAGTGCCCGCCTATGCCACAAGGGGAAACTTCCCTTAAAATTTCACGTTTCTAGGTCCAGTGGTTTGGGCTGGGCGTTGATGATGAATGAATGAATGAGTCAGTCAATCAGTAAGTGGGGCACTTCCTAGATTAGCCGTGGCATGAGAAAGGACCGGGAGTCACACGATAAATTATATTCGACGGTTCTCAGTCAATTTTAATGATGTCGTTTTCAGACCAAAACATTTTTTTTCTTTTGCATTTAAGAAGAGGAAAACATCTCTACAGAAATAAAATGTACGAATACATTTATGAGCAATGTGGGCCGTATCGAGAAAAAAATTCAGTGGCATATATATATATAGGTTCCGCAGGTGAGCTACACCTAATGTAATAAAACGCGTAAATACCTATCCTTCCTCTCGGGGGTAGCAGCGCCCTTAAGGCGGCCGCCTACCTCACGCTTCAAATGCGTTGCAGTGTGTTCGTAAACAGTTTTTTTCTACGAAGATATTCCACGTGTGCCCATTGTGCCAACGTACGAAAAGAAAATAAACTTCAGGCAAGGTCGGAACCTCATTGTTAAGATGCCTCGCTAATTAAAAACGCTGTTTCTAAGCCCTCCAACATGGCTAAAAACGGCCTTTTCATACTTCCGTACTTCAAAATGTACTAACCGGATGTATGTGAAACTCAGATTGCGACCTGCACTGAACTTAGGTGCAGACTTTCCACCAATAAAATTATATGGTCACCGCTTAATGTCCCATAGTAAAAACCGTTCGGCGGGAACCTTGCACGCTGGATCAGAGCTTGGATCGTTGAGGCGACGCGGCATTTGATGCACGCTTCAAAGTCGACCTTACTGCTCCGTCGCTTTTGAGCCTCTCGTGCGAGGGTAGGCGGCGCCCTTAAGTATCAGCAATGCGAAACATTTCAACACACCTTCTTGGGTTACCGAATAATGAATGCCTTGTCCAGCGAGCTGCGTTATGAAAGTATTATCAAAGTGGCATGCGCGGTAAGTGGGAGAGTGGGTCATTCATTACTAACAACTGAAGGCAGCAGACTTTATATCACACGAAGTATATGTCTGTTACAACAACGAAGCACACGGCTCATGATACAGTGGATAATTATTTTCCAACCGGCTTCGAGATGACGCAGCATACATTGCAGTATCTAGCAAGTGGATGACGAGACACATCAGGAAGGATACGGTATAGGACATTCACTGTCAACTGAGTACTTTTGAAGTACTGGTTATGTCATTTACTTTCAGCTAGTTTCATAATTCCCACCACTTGCTGGCATAAACATTTCAGATTAAGTAATTAACACAGTGTACGAATTTCCCTGTACTTAAAACATGACGTCGGAGACAACAGTCAACTATAATTGTTTATTATTATTCTAAATAAGTGCTCAAAGGTGTACGGGCTACTAGCGAAGCTTCTTTGTTCGGTTCATCTAGAGTATCTCAGCCAAGGTAAGCAACAACTACCATTCTCGTTGATACTGTCTGAGTCACTGCTCTAAGACCGAGTAGAACTTATTGTGTAGATAAAGATTGAGTTTGTGCGCATAGACCTCGCCTTGCTTAAATTACTTTTAGCAACTTTGTACGACACTTGTTTCAGGTCTTGGCCGTACTCAATAACTGAAGCTACTAGAATATACAAATAAATACTAAACTAAGATTGTTAACCTCATATTAATTTCTAGAAGCTACATTTCACCCATATTGCCTGCAGTGGAGTGCTGAATTACGGGTTAAATTAAAAAAAAATAGCATCATTACGATTCAATTACTTGAACAAATAGTAAATGGAAAAACCTAAAACATGGATGTCTGAGAAACCTGCGTTTGTTTGTGTAATTTTGGAGTGTTTCACAATTGGGAGAATTGCAGCTGTAGCTATGTGACGTGAAACGTAAAAAGAGAGTTTTAAAGAAATCCTTAACTGTATTCAGTACGCCTTCATCCTATAATATCACAATTAACTGTCTTCAAAACTAATAACTAAGAATTATTTTGCTCAAAAATAAGAAAAAATATTCGTTATTGTATATATTACCAATAAACCGTTTTCTAACTGTAAAGCATCACGTTTTGGTTCGTCAACAAGCTTTCCTTAGTTGCGTTGCAACATAATAACTGACACTTTCTAAACAGTAATTAAAGTGTTTCGTTCATTCACAGCTTTGGACATTTTCTGTACTACAGTCTGTAATAACACTAACATTGAGCTATACAAATTACACAAATTACATTGTATTTTGTATAGATTTCACTATATCCTAAACCAATGCAGTAACAGTGCCATGAAATTATGGGAAACCATTTTTAGTATACCTACATACTTAAAAATTAGCGCTGCTACTTATACTACATAACGTTTACAAACAATGCATATGCAGAAAGTATTTTTTTTAAAATTAGAGTTGTCTTAGCTGCCTTAAAGAAGTCTTGTCTTACAGCAAAGAAAGATAGAACACTTATGTTTTGTGTCCCAATTGCCTCAAAAAAATTTTTCGTAGAAAATTATATGTGTTTCATTGTAACAAAATTAATATTTTTTTACACAAATCTTGTTTAAAATACCATTACTATATTCTCCACAAATATTTAAAATAAATTATCTTAACAAGAACACAATTTTTGTTACAACTAATCAACTTTTGAACAAAAATTTCCCTTCCAGCAAATTTATTTAGTAATGGCTCATATTTAAACAAATAGTCTGGCGTATCAACGAAAGTGAGTTTACTGTGTACGGTAGCCTGTTGAACTCACATTCGGGAAGATTTGGGTTCACATCCTGCCTCCGACCATACTTATTTCGGTTTTCCGCAGTTTCCTTAAATTGCTCCACGTGAATGCTGGGTTGTCTCCTCTACCAGTTCCTGTACTTGTGTAAATTCGTGTGTTACCATCTCTAATGACCTCGCTGTCGACGATGTAACGACCATTTATCAAAGTTTGAGGTAATACGATCGATTTGTGCTTGTCCATTCCACTATGATGTTTGTTATCGTTTGTTCCTAATATCCTGCATAACTGTTTGTTAGGTTCTAAACCATGCTGCAAAAGAGCCGAGGCAGCCGAGTTATTAGACAACCAGTCTTCCACCAATGATAATCGGGTTCGTTCCACAACGGAGTCGGTTCCCGGATTTTCACATGTGGGAATCATGACGGACTGTACAGCTGGCCGGTGGTTAGTCTCAGGAATCTTCCATTTCCGCTCTTCTCCGTTGTAAGGCCTCATTTTATGTCATCCTTCATGGTATGCAGATTCCTCCGGGCACCTAGTCATAAATCTTCATCCGGGATGCGTTATCCTGTCCCTCTAGTGTCCTCCCCATGCAATATTTACTTAACCAAGCTGCGTATATTAACACAATCTTAGTGGGAACAATACTTTTTCATACATTTCAGAATCTTCTCGGTCATTTAACGCAGACAATGGCGCCCGATCCAGAACAACGCAACTTCGGTCGCAGGGTGGTTGCGGTGGGTTCCTGCCTTGACCCAGCGTTGAAGTTCCCAGTCCTGCGCTCTCGCTGGTCCACGTTCTCGGGCCTGCCATTGTGCTGCCAGACGCAACAAAGTTTGAGCAACGCCCTCGGGTGGCGACAGGCTGTGTTGTCCTCGCGTTTTCATCCCGGTGCACTTGTGAAACACGTTTTGTTCCGACACTACGCAACTCTGCGAACGAACTGTCTGGAGAACAAAATTACCGTCGGCTACAAGTCAGTATTTTTATGAGACGGATCTAGATATGAAGTAAAATCACAGCTTGCCGCAACATACAAATGTTTAAAACCTTGAGTGATGGAGCAGACACACTCGCCTCGCATTCGTGAGGACCCGGGTTAGATCCCCGGTTCCGGTCATCCTGATTTTGATTTTCCATAGTTTCCCAAAATCACTTAAGGCGAATGCTGGGCTATTTCTTTAACAGAGACCCTGGCAGACTCCTACCCCCTTTCTAACGAATACTTCTACCAAGGTTATGTGCTGTTTGAGGGCACGTCAAGGTAACCGTAATAAATAAACCATTAATTATGGTTGTAAAAATGGATGAAGATTGGAATTTTTTTGAAATAAAAAATCACACCAAAAACTGAACCCCTCTTTTAGGAGTAAAATACACTAAAGGTTTCAAGTCGTTCCCAGTTTTGATACCAAATATTCATGTGACGTTAGGCTGGGTATTATTTAGGTGTAAATAAAACTTTATAGGCAGTCATTATGTTCTTCAAAAATTTGTTAAAAATGTATTATACTCTTCTCAAACCAATACATATATTGTTGATACTGTTGACAAAATCATCACAGCCAGCCTCATGTACTTACAGAATGTTCCTTTAACTTTAGATATGCCATATATGTGAACATTACTTTCGCGCACAGCTTAGTTTTCGTTTTCGTCTGTCGTTCACAAAGCAAACAGAAAAAAAATCGACATTTCTAACAAAAACGTTTCACTATATGCTACACTGAAGTTACATCCAGACTATGAAAAAGTTAACTGCGAACATAACGCGCAAAAAAAAAGGCATTATTGACCAAATGGGTAACATATTTCCTCAATTTAACTAAATATCACTGCAATGCTTCCTTTTCTCAATATTCATACTGTATAAACCATAAATCACTCAGCAATTACCAGTGACCTACTTAAAAGCAAAGACTCTGCTAAAGTATTTTGTTACTATGTTCTTTAATTATGTGTATTTCTCAATGGAAAGTCAGCATTATCAGTTACTCACAAATATATTCGTTCTGATGTATTTCTACGGTACTTTAGCGATGGGCAGAGGATTTTTTAAGGGACCTGACCTAATCAATTCAATAAGGTACGTGAAGCAAAGTTAACAGGTAAAAGTTGTCAAGTTTGCAAGGCCAGTATCAAATACGTACTATATGGTGTCGCAACCTATGTGGAGAAACGATCCGGCGAGCTAAACGGCCTGTCAGAACGCCATGACGTAATTTTTACGTGAGTTGTGTTGAACAGACGACGAACTTCTTATTTCCAAGGTTAAGTTTTAAAACTGAACAAAGTAGGTAACTAGCAAGACATTTCCTTGTGTTATACATTTTCTTAGAGCTATTTCTAAGAGTAATTTATACGTGTAAAAAGAAGTTATAATTTACTTGCATTTTTTACTTATATTTTATAATATCATTGACAGTGTGCGTATGGGATTTCCAAGATGGTCACGTTCGCCTCAAACTGGCAGGAGATAGCATCAACAATAGCAATCAACAGCCACATTCCCTTAGTTGTGTATAGTTTGTTTCGATTGAATTGCTTGGCTTGCAGTTTCTTGTGACTGCTTGATGACGTCTGTAACCTAATGAGCTACTTTATAACTATACATATCAGGTTCCATGTTTTAGTCCCACGTGCACTATCTATTATTTTACATTTATAGGTACTCAGATGACGGTTAATGAAGAAATTATTTATTTTCGTGTTATAACTTAATAAAAAATAAATTACTGGCAATGTTCTTTTACAGAAACATTGCGCCTATTTTGTATTCAATTGTCATTAGGTGTTAGTTTGTTTTCATTCAACTGTTAGAGATAAAAACTCTCAAATTTTTAATACTACAGTAGGTTACTAATTACGCTTTAGTAGTTCGTATATAACGTGCATAATGCAAGACAAGGTACTTAAATGAAATCCTGTTGTAATATTTTCAAATTATAATACATTTCGTCTTTACATAAAAATAAATTTAAAAAAAAATTCAGTATAATGAGTGACACAGCTTAAGTTTATACGCCGAAATTTTATAAGTCTAACTTTAAAATAAATTCATAGTAATTTGTAGTTTTTAATAAAGCATGGTCGGTACGACAAATGTAAAACAGCAATAGAGTAGGAGAAGAGTGAAAGAGATTTTAAGAGCGATTAACCAGACGAATTTAACGCTCCTGAGGATGATATTAATTGGTAATGGAAAAGTGTCGGAATTCTCGGGTAGGGGAAATGGGACTACCCCGAGAAAACCAACCGGGCACCGGCAAAGTTCGCTACGCTAACCACCAGAGCTAGTGATCTTTGGTGAAAAGAATTTAGCCACAATTTGTTTCAGTGACATACGTGCACATCTGCAGCTCTGCTTCACAGCTATTGGCAGAATGAACTAACGCAAAGACGTCGCTTATTTGGCTGTGTAATCAAAACAAGATTACTGCGACATTATACGTCTGCGATTGCAGATTGAACTACGGGACGCTGATAGTTAAAAACATCCAATCACTGACCATGAAGCAGAGCTTCAGATGTGCACGTAAGACATTGAAACAAATTGTTGCAAAATTCTTTTCACCAAAAATCACTGGGTCCACTAATCACACAACGAGCCCGGATAGCCGTGAGTGGTCTGACAACTATGCAAGAGTCCACTTCTCCGCTCTACCAACAATTTACAAGTCCTTCCACGCCTTGTATTCTTACTTAATCCAAACAGCTAACAATGCTGAATCCTTCCCTTTAATGGAGCTACTTTCCCGTCTGTTTATCTTGCACAAACACACACCCAGGCAGCGCGACTGTGTTTGCGAAGAACTTGCCTATCAGCCCGCGGGACAGCAGCCAACCGCGCGCGCGCCTAGAGAGCCCACTCAACATTCGGCTTTCCCGTCTCTCCTGGGGTCACGACACAGGACAGAGGCGGATGTGACATTGGCCAGGTGATGAATACTGCTATCCGTGTTGGCAGCACTGTAGCCACGACACGGCGAGGTAGCTCGCTGTGCGACTATAGTCCAGGTGACGTTAAGTCTACTACAAGTTAGAAAGATCTACGTTATTGTTAGAGACGGGTAAAATCCGCGGGTTTACCGACTTGCAGGTTAGCCACCAAGAATATCTGTGAACTCAAACAGACAACAGCTTCTCATTGGCTGCTCACTGACACAGTGATACCACATGGTTGGGTCTGCATTCAGTTGATTCTTCATAATTGGCTGATGACTCACCTGGAGGTGTCAAATGAGTCAAGAGCCAATTACGAACGTGGCATCAATTCAGTCATTTGAATTATAACCCTTACCGAAGACAAAACGCGAATTTTGCATGTCTCTAGTTATTAGTATGGCAAGGGACAATTTCTGCGGTTTGCGCTGGTATCGGTGAGGAGTGTAAACTGACCAATCGCAAAGCTTTGTTACTTGAAGTTGATAAGCTGTAAAGGCGACCTTGAAGCGCCCATCAAATGCCACGTCTCCACAACAAGCCAAGAGCTGAACTAGCGCACTAGATTCCCACCGATCTATTTTTACTGTGGGACTTTAATAGGTGCCCGCACACAATTTTATTGGTGGAAAGTCTGTAGCTTAGTTCAGTGCATGTCTGAATCTGAGGTTCACGCACATCTGATTAATACATTTTGAAGTACGGCAGTCTGAAAAAGGCCGTTTTCTGCAATGTTGAAGGGATTCGAGACAGTGTTTTTAATGAGCATAGTGTCTTACAATGATGTTCCGACCTTGTTCGATGTGTGTTTTCTTTTCGTACGTTGGCACAGTGGGCACATGTGGAACAGTTGCGTAAAAAAAACGTGTTTACGAACACACTGCAACGCATTTTAAGCGCTCGGTAGGCAGCGCTCTTAAGAATAAGAGTCTACGTCCTGTTCCCCTATCGTCAATTCCTTATAAACACTTGCATACTAGCTGGCATGCAATATGGCACAGTTCACTCCTAATAACAGGCGCATACAGTGTCACGTTTGGAAATTCAAAATTTTTGTGCCGCTATTTAATTACTGTGATTTTTAGCACTGTAATTTTAAACGGAGATGTCACTTTACAAGTTTGTTTTAAAAATACGTAGGGCCTATGTGTATATGTATATATATTCACTTGTTTATTTATTTCAGATCACTTACGTAAGTAAAAATATATATGTGAGGTTGAGAGAATCTGCGATTAAATAAAGGCTGTTTGGAATGTTTAAGTGTGAGAAGAAGAATAAAAAAAAACGGAAAATTTTGAGAATATTGAATTTTGGTTTTCAAAAATGGTAACTTAGCATTGGAGTAGCGTAAGAAGCAGAGCCAAGATCTTCTGTTCTAAATTCCGACAGTTAAGTACAAATTATGTTTAATTATTGTTTGTGATTCGGTAACTGAGAATAACTTTGATATGGTCTGTGTTTTAGTACTTTTTCCTACGGACAACCTATGATAAAGGAAACTTTGAAGAGAACATAGTTCCGTTATGTCTTTAGTTAAAAAAGAGATAGGAAGGGACATTAGCCTACATTTATTCATCTGTAGACAGCGCATCACTCCATCAATTATAAATTAAAAATATATATTTCTTTGTAGGATATTCATCTAATCGGATTTGGGTTACACTTTTTGACAAAGATAAAGAAAGTAAAAATATTTCTCAACAGATGTTTAGAAATACAGAGAGAGAGAGAGAGAGAGAGAGAGAGATAGTTGGAGGATCAAGTCGTCAGAAGCCGCACTGGTCGGCTCGGGGTTGCTCGAGTTTCACAATATTCGCAACGTCTTCCTTGCAGCGACAACGTACCTCCAGACATCGTCTCCAGTTCCTCCCTCCAGGCTCCTTCTCTTTCCCAGGAGTCTGTAACTTTCATCTCGCCGCCTCCCCTTTCCACTCAGCTACCGCGTTTCTTCGCGCAGCGTTAATTATACAATGAGAAAATGCAGCACTTATTATCTCCATCTCCCGACGACATATTTTTCCTTTTCTTGAAATTTCCTGTAATTACAGTCTTGATTACAGAAGGTCCGAACGGCTACGCAGTCGGGTGAAGGAAGAGCACTGAAACCAAAACTATTATCTGCAGATAATTTTGTTTCAGTAAACATTCTGACGTTAAGACTGTGATTCGTGGGTTGAAACAACACTAAGAATTGTGAGGAAAAACAACGTTCAGAAGGTGGTTCACCCAGAAGTTTTATTGTTTTAATAGTATTTGCGGATTCTTTTGTAGACATACACTGTGACATTTTTTTTCTGTGACGAAATTTTGTTTAGCCTTGATAGTTTTTGTATAATGGCATGTCAAAGTCCAAAATTGCATTAAGAGATTTTATGGTATAAATGAAAACCAATTGACCTAGCAAAGATAAATAATTCACAGTGTAAACGGCTGCACCAAGACATGATTGATTGATTTTAAAAACTCAGAAAAAAAAAATTTTATTTCTTATTCAGTGATTTTGTATTATGTAGTGTGTTATACAGAGTGGACTATAATTAATGTGCCAAACTCGGGGACGGGATTGTTTACGTAAAATAAGGTGGGGTTACGTTGACAAACACTATTATGTGGTGAATATTAAAGGTGCTATACAACGTCGGAAACAAAATTTTTAAATGCATTTTTTTAAATACTAGAAAGTATAAGAGATACGGGCACCGAAATTGGCATAGAGCTCTAAGAATTTGAGCAAATTAATCTGTGAAAATGTGGTTGACGCAACGTTCTCCTTCTGCGTAGGGGTTACTCAGCCTATTTGAGTAAGTGACTTTTAAATACTAAGCGGTAATAAAATATTATATACATATCATTGCTTATCGAGCAAAACGAAGGGGAAAGTGCCTCTTGTGTTAATTCACTCCGGTTAACCGTTTTCAAGAAAATGCGAATCAAAATACGAAGGTGCTGTGTAACCCCGCAGAGGTAGGCAATACAACGACTTTCTGAGCCATGCAAATTGCAGCATTGAATGGTTAAATTGAGTACAGTAGTGAGAGTAACAACCACACCTGGGCGCACCACAATCCCCACCACATGCACCCTATGGGCAACCGAGTGCGCTACAGTGTCAGCATGTGGGCTTGCATTGCCAACAATCATTTGTTGGGATCTTATTCGCTACCTGACCGCCTCAATGGAGTCCACCACTTATGTTCCCGCAGGATGTCTTGCTGGAATTGTTGGAGGAAGTACCATTTGCAATTCGCTGCACCATGTGTTTTCAGCACGATGGGGTTACCCTCACATTTTTCTGTTGCCGAATGTCGCCATCTTAACACCACGTTTGCAGGTTGCTGGATAGGCAGAGGGGTCATGTTAAGTCCCTGATTTACGAGGCGCCTGTGACTAGCCAGGAAGATCTGGTGGCAGTGTGATAGCCGTATTTGATTGTGTACGTGCCATACCAAACATTTATGTGTGAATCCAGGCAAACCTGACCCGCCGTTGCCAGCTGTGGGTTGATGTGACCCGTGTAGACGGGGGGGGGGAGAGAGGAACGGCAATTCGAACACTTATTGTAAATACGTATTGATGTTCATAAATACGTATGTAGTACGTTCAAATGCATTCATCCTATTTGTGCCCTGTTCCTTGTTCTGTACACGCGATCTCTCGTCACCTAACCATTAAGGCAGTGGTTGGTGTCGGCAGTTACCGCTTGTCAGAGTGTTTTCTCGAAATTCATTTCCTTCATCTTGCATTCTACGTACGTTGTGTTTCCAAAACACATTACAGTTCATCACTAACAAGTGTAACATTCATTTAAATCTTCTGTGTATCGCATGTTGCCTACCTGTCAGTATTCACATTTTCCATTTAAAATTTTCTCGAAAACGGTTGACTTGAGGGTGTTGCGACAAGGCTAATTTTTGAGCATTGTGGATTTTCGCAACAAACCGTGACATTTAATATCCAAACAATGCAACGGCCACTAATTATATGGCGAAAAACGGCGTGACCAACCCCATATTGTTTTCGACGCCTTATTCACACAGATTGGAGATCTTGTTAATAATAAACCACACCCAGAAATTCATTCTATTATTTATATTACTTCAGGTTATATTAACAAAATTCACTTCTCGAAATACATTTTCAAACACAAATTTGACCCTTCGAACGTGAGCCAACGAAAAATGTGTGTTATATTACTTTACGTCATTTATTTTTTTTTACCAGGAATCATCTCACAAAGTTGGTAACATACTTTCATTTACACGTTGTATTTGCCAGACGATGTCGCTCGTAGCGCGTCATCTATAATTGAGCGTTAGAGGCTCAGATGTGCGCAAATGTAAGGACGACGCAATACACAATTTCGTCAAAAAAGAATAGTCTTAACTCGTTGCAACGCATTTGAAGCACAGGTTGGGATTAATATCGTATGCAGAGGATATCCGAGGGTAGGGAATAACACTATGAGAACAGACTTCTGATTGGGTGCCCGTAACGGTTTGCCGTATCCTGGACAATGACATGAAATGAAGATCCACGATGGAGAAGAGACGGTAAGCGAAGGGCGAGAGAAACGGGATTATCCCGAGTTATTCCGCGCTATAAAGTGACTGTGGACTCTACTATAGGCTGTTCACTATAAACTGAGTACTCAGCAGAACTTGTAATTAATTAGAAACATATTTTATTGGGCCAATAATGTTAACACTTTGGCCAGTGTTGGAACGTTTACACTGGTCTTTAGTAACATTGAAGTTTTCGTATTAAAAATTGTAAAGATGGCTCCAAAACGGCCGAAAGAAAACTTTATGCAGTGCTCATTTTATCGTGAACGACCTATAACAGTGTCTTCCTGTTTGCTGTTCGTTTACGTTAGTTCCTTTCTGCGCATCCGTTCTGCGCAGCGCTACTTACCCCCTTTTCCACGACCTCTGTGACAATAAGTTTGTATTAGTTTACGTTACATTAGATTCTTTGAAACATTAGAAAAGCTATGTTCTAATTCAAAGGTCTTGTTATGTTAAAAAAAACGACAATATCAGATAAAAATACCGGAATCACTCCGCAACTCGCGCATGCGCAGAACGATGCGCGCATTTCAAGCCAGCCAATAACATTGTAGTCTGATCTATTACTTTCTTTCTCTTTAGAGAGTCCACAACCTTCCATAACACTCTACCATCCTTGTGATGATTGATTCATAGACAATTACGTCGTGGAATGAGTAAAATAAAAGTAAATTATACACTGGGGGACGGGAACAGTGATGTAACTAACCATTCTTTGTGACCTAATTCAATTTCACAGAAAAAAAAGTAGGAACTCTTCCCTAACAAATTATTTTGTGGTTCACGGATAGTTATTATTTGGTTACCAAATTTTTTTTACTGGAAACAAAATGTTTTTGTGGTGAGCTTAAACATTATTTTGTAGAGTAAAAAGTTTGTAGCTACTAGGTGTCACATATTTATTCCCCGTGCTGAATCATTCTGCTTCAAAGAGACAGTTTGATGAATGAGGGACAGAAAGATAAAGCGTCAGAGGTAACACATTCAGATTGTCATTTGTCCTAGTTGTTGTTTGTGTGCCCCAACGACCAGAGGAAAAAGAAGATGGATCATACTACGTCAGCAGAATATGATACGTGCTACTTTTGCCGGAGTACAGGGCACGCAGGTATCTGACGTCAACACCTAAAGTCAACGCCCTTGGGTGTGCGTTACTGTTGAAGCAAAAACAGCTTGCGTAACTACGATATATATATATATATATATATATATGAGTCACATATATAATACATTTTATCAAACTAAGCAGATCTATCTACACACAACTATACTGCGAAATAAAAGACTGAATTCTGAGAGCTCGAATAAGTTAAGATTTATCAACATATTAGAGTAAGCATTAGACTACTTTCATTAGCCACATTCCTTTTGTCATTAATAATATCTAAAAGTTATTACGCTATATTTACAATCCAACATTTAATAACACGAAAAAAAAATAAGAACATTTCAAAGTAATATAGAAATGTTAAAAATTTCAATTATAAAATACTATATGCATTTAATAACCCCGTCCCTTTCTTACTACAAAGATATTTCCAAATCTTACATGCCTTTCTCTTGAGAATGACTGGGGACACGTCGAATATTAATGACTTTGTTAAAAAACAGAAAAATATAAATCTTCGGTTTTACTATGGAAACAACTATAGAGTACATCAATGAGAGATGTCACTGACAAACTTCTGTAAATGAAAGTGCTGTGTTCTTAAAAATTTTGTTCAGTTAAATTTAGTCAGTGAGAGTCAGTGAGAGATTGTGTTCAGCGCTCTCAACATCGAGGTCTTTAACGCTGGTGAGGGATGATATGAGGTGAGTGCGTAACAGCGCCGGAATGTGGGAGCGAGAGATCCCCCAGAAGGCCCGCCGTCCAGCGGCATCATCCGGCACGATTCCGACATGCGAAAATTCGGGGTCCGACCCAGCCGGGAATCGAACCCGGATCGCCTTGGTTGAAGGCGAATGGTCTGACTATTCGTCCACCGCGGCCCCCCAGTTAAGTTTAGTTCCATGGAAGCAACATAGTATAAATATTCGTCTCTATCGTGTCATACTCATACATTATATTACAAGCGGAATAAAATAAAGGACCAAAAAGAAAGAAAGTAGTTCGCGTAACGAGTGATGTAATTTACTTTACTTGCTCTGTGATGACAGCTATCATCTTCGGGGACATGGAAGAAACCGAGTAAAACGTGGTCTTAACGTAGACATGTACCGAGGTAAATCTTATGGGTGCATATCAAAGATCAAATTTTGAACCAGTAAACTAATTAGTGGGCAGCAACTTACATGAAAAAAAGACAAGAACACAAGTTTGAAGCTTACAGGGATATGAACACATAATATCATGGTCCAAAGTTAAAATCTGGCTATTTTGCTTACGAGGGTTGCCTATTGAAGTTGAGGGAGAACAAATCTGGAGATTTTTGCTTGTTCATAATGGGCGGTGTGGCCTTTCGCAAAGACAATCCAAGCTCGTTTCCTGTCTGGATCGTCGGAAATGTAGTGGACATTGCTGTTGCAATGGAGTTTTCTCGGTAGTCCCTTGTTTCCCTCGTCTTTGCATTCAGTCATTGCTTTATCTCCATATCACCTCACATCCCCAATTCCTTAAGCCAGTTAGGCGACATGGGTGTGTATAAGTTATAAATGCCGGTACTACATTCACGTGTGTCTTCTCATCCATGCCGAGCGTACCTGAGGTGGGATAACCAACCTGTTATGTATTTCCGCGTATGTCACGTGTCAGAAGAAAGAAGCTGCCTGGACTCCCCGGATAATGGAAGGAGGAAGTTTCTTATATAATAAGTGACACAGCAGTGGGGTAGTCATAAGGGTTGTACGAAAAATCACGAGATAGTCTGTGGGCAAAATTTCAACGAGGCGTTTAAACAGCAACCCGAGTCCCAAGTAAATTTTCCGAACATCCAAAAAAAGTCAGCAGAGTTGTTTTTCGATCAACACTTGGCTAGTCCTGCTAGAGTGCTGGGTAATCTACTGGTAACAGAAAAATTGGCGCACAAAAATTGAAAATACTGCAAGCACTGTGTTCTAAACTTCGATGCAAGATACACTAAACGAACAATGTCTACATGTGAAGATTATGAGTTGTCGGTGGTTGAGTATTGTATTTTACTTTACTATGAATAAAAGTGTATAATATTTGTGCAGTACTGATGCTTAATACATAGCGTTTTAGTGTTTTTACTCTGTAAGTTAGTTTCTTAAAACAAAATAAAGTAAAAAAATAATAAATTGATGATAATGTAAGTGAAATGCTTAATTTTTTTTGTTCCCGCCATCTTAAAACTCTACGTTGCTCACAGGAGTTAAAATACAACCTAATTTACCTCTAATGATAGAGAGAACCTAGTCAAAAGTCACTAATAACCTACCTTACTCCAACCAGGTTAATTTCTGTAAAAACTTGCAGTGGGGTCACTTTTCCTTTCGTTACATTTTGAGTATACTATACTTTTTTCTTCGCTAGATTTAAGTACACCTCGGTTCTGCGCTAGAGAATATTTCAGAACATTGTATTTAACTGAAGAACTTGCTGATCCGCACATTAAGAGGCTTATGCACCTGACGCATGAACGGTGTAGTGTGCCGAGCCTTTTCTATCCTATGCGAAACTCCTTAACTTATTCACAATATGTTTATCTACAAAAAAACACACAGTTAAAACTATGCTTCTATCATTTTAAAAATGCAACATGCTTATTAGAAACATGCTTTAGGGCCCTTCAAAATGGCTAAAAATGGCTTTTTTTTAGACTGTCGTAACTGAAAAAATACCACCTGGATTCGTAAAACTCAAAGTTAGAAGCATGCGTCGGTCTTTACTACAAACTTTCCTCTATGATATTCTAGGGTCGCCGCTTTAAGTCCCGTAGGAAAAAGACTAGTACTAAAACACTGCACGCCAGTTTGGCGCGCCGCGAATATAAGCGATGTTGTTATCGTCGAGTGCGGAAATCTGAACCTTAACGCTTCACTGTCTCCGCACACCAAACGCGGAAAATTACACCCCGTACATAGCTCTCTTAAGACGGCCGCCTGAGTGGATGCATTTTGCGAGTTTGAGGCCTAGAAGTACGGTGGCGGTAAGGACGAAACAGCATGCACATCACGCCTTCCCTTAACCTCTATGCACAAGTCACTGAACTAGAGCGCAGTTATCTCACCAAGAGTGCCTTTATATGGCATTAAGGGCGCGATACACAGCAATTTTCATCACCATATTTTTATTATTTATTTGTACGAGATATTTTTTTTTTCTTATTTTAGACACTAAACGTGACAAACTTTTGCTGTTTACGAAATTTTTACATCTCTCATAGTTATCGCGTAATGGCTTGATAAAGTCAAAATTTGCGTGTTTCCGTTTTAAGAACGACTCTAAAACCAACTGACACCAAACTGAAAATATTCACAGTGGATAAAGATGACACAGGCTTTAATTTATCGTACATTAAAACATGAATATAATTTTATTTAAATAAAAATGCTGATATTTAAAATAACATTTAAAGAAATTAATATTTTTTTAGATACAAAAATATTTTATTTTGTGATTTAACATACCTCAACTCATAGCCTACAATATCGTTATTCACAGTGAATTTTTTCAGTTTGATAAGTGAGTTGGTTTTAGTGTCGTCTTTAAAACGGAAACATGCAAATTTTGACTTTAACAAGCCATTGTGCGAAAGCTATGAGAGATATAAAAATTTCGTAACAGAAAAATTTAGTTACATTTTGTGTCTAAAATAACAAAAAAATGTGTGGTACAAATACAAAAATAAAAAAATGGTGATGAAAATTGCTGTTCATCGCACCTTTAAGTGGTAACCCTATAAATTTATGACGTAATATTAAAGATAAATATGTTATGTACACACTTATACATTTTAAAAGATTATGAGCCAAGACTTTCATACTTAAAAAATTACGACAAAAATACCCATTTTCGCCATTTTCGGCAAAGTGCAAATAAACTTCATAGATGCATTTAATGTTTGAATTGAGTATACGTGTTTCTAAAGTTATTCGAACACTATTCCTAAGGAGAATAATTTACGCATGCTAAGAAGTTTTCTAATAATCTTGTCACGACCAAAGCTCTGAACACCGCTCGGCGGCCTGGCTAGACGGCCACCTTAAAAAGGTTTATTTCGTTTCCTGTTTATGTAAAGCTATTTTGCAAAATAATTATAGTCCATATAATTCCACGAAGAGGCGAGAAAGCTATTCGTGTAGATTTCATTGTCTATTTTTGTTGGAACGAAGGTGAGAGGGATGCTGTAAAACTAGCGGCCATTGAAGAGGTGGGAGGGGGGGAATCGCGTGTCATTCGTTCAGCTCGCTACTCCCTCTAGCGAGAATACTAATATTCTCCTTGTAAACAAGTTTGCAAATGCGGTCGTTGAACGCTGGACGAGACGGCGCAGACGTCGTTAACATTATAATGTATTCCTTGTTTCTGCAGATATTTTCTAATTAAGCCCGGGAAGACAGTTCTTCTTCGAAGACGAGTTTACAAAACCATATGGTACTGGTGACGCTATTTTCTGCCACCAGAGGCGCAATGACACACACATGTCATAGTGTTTACAGCGTGGGAGTTACCTAAATAAGAGATATGAATGTCCCTAGATCATAAATTGACATGAAAATATGCTTGTATAATATTTTCGTACTGTTTTCGTTAGCAATAATTCAATTCCAGGACAGTATGTGATTGAGGTTGAGTAGTTAGGCTGCTGCGAGCAGCATGTTCGGAGTTAAGTTTTTTCTCAGATACCCGTAAAATTGAGTCCACAATGCTGCTGATCTATGTAAATAAAACACACTACAGACTATTTGTGAATATGACTTTTGATTAAGGCACCACGCACATTGTAAGCATTATTTTGAAGACCTCACACTTGGTTAAAATCGGCTTTTTCAGGCGGTTGTTTCTCAAGATTTGTGTACCGGATTCGTTCGAAATTGAAGTGTACAACTACATCGGACTTTCCTACAGTGACGGGTTCAATAAAATTATAGGGTCACTACTTAAAGTCCCACGATAAAAATGTTGCGGCGGGAACACTGCGAGCGCAGTTACGACTTTGGTCGTAGAGGCGATATCACAATGCACGTACCGGCAGGCGTCGATCTTAGTGCCTCGTCGATTTTCGCCTCTCACACTTCACAAACACGCCCTTCCCCTAGGCGGTCACCTTAAGTGAAGTAACCTCTTAATGGCAGGTTTATTTTCTTTACTACACAATAGAATAATAGATAGCTATTCTCTAAAATATAATCGCAATATTGCCAGAGCATTCAATCGAACATCTGCGACAGATTATGTACCAACTAAATATTCGTTTTAACTTTATTGATGGAATCCTTTCAATTTGATTTTTGGTCTTGCCGAATATGTGTGTATACGTGTATATATATACACACACACTTACACATACAAACACACACAGTGGAACCACGGTAATACAAACCCTGTTAATACAAAGTTCTCATATAGGCCGTTCGGGATAAAGTGAACACTAACTATTTAACCTTTGAAAAATATCACTTGCTGTTACTACATACAATTCAACATTACCGATAGTCACTTAACTGCTTGTATGGTTGGCAACGAAATAACACAACATAGTTCCGTGTTTATTCGTATTTAAATACAACAATACTGAAACAAAATCAACAGACAGCGATATAGTTGTATTTTATATAATTAATAAACTTCTTTTTATCAAACTGTATATGTACCTATCGACTGAACAATTTATCTTACACGCGCAGACATAAAGTGACGAGTCTCAGGAGGTTAGACTTTTCCCGTCGTTAGCTGCTACAGGCGGAAAGATACGAATTGGCTGGAAATAGATCTTTAGCAGGGCTTTTTCGAGTGCTCACTTTTTTCCGAACTGCCTATATCAATACACAGCGTGTTTCTTCCCGTTGTAATTAGATGAGAAATTAAATATTAACTTCAGTGCTCAATAAAACGTTTCCTTGTGTATAAACCTCATTAATACAAGCCTGAAAGGACCTTTCCTTTATTATAATGAGGTCCGCATTAACAGACGTTTATAAAAACTCCAAAATACTGTAAATATATTTTCAGGATGTTTATTTATAGGGTGTATGTATTCCGCAGACATAACATGTTTTAAAGTGGAACATTGTTCACCATCTTGGATTAGCTGAATTTTTATTTATCATATAACTAGAACTTCCGATTAATTTTTGTTCATTTAGCTACGCGGTAGGACGTAAAATATGACTGGTTGACAGTTAACATGTTGCATTAATGAAATCCTTAGTTTCGCTGAATACACACACAAATATATATATATATATATATATATATATATATATATATATATATATATATATATATATATACACTATACACACATACATACGCATCTTGTAGGAACCCAGTTTGACTGGCAAAGTATGAATGAAGATTTAACATCCACATTTAGTTAAAAGTCCAACTAATCAGGAAATCTTTCAAAATATGAAACGTTTTGCCCTGAAATTGGCCAGTTTCTCAGTGTTTACAATCTCGTTTTTCAGTATGTGGATGTATATATATATACACACACACAAACTGCATACAGGTTTATTCAGAAAGAGATACCGTCACGCATGGGTTTATTACTTACATCGTTACATCACTTGCAACAAAAATGTCGTAAGAATGTGGGTCCCTGGTAAAATGAAAACCGACCGTTGTGCCACTACATTTCGTTTATCCACGATCCAAATTTCACACAGAATGTCACAGTTTCTGGAATGCTGGAACTGGTGTGATTTATCTGCTATTTGTACTGATTAACAAACAACACGGTCTAATAATACATCGTTTACTAGTTGTACTAACTTCTTCAAGGATAGTTATTGTATTCTTCATGTTACGAGTGCTTAAAATTACTTTGTAAGTATTCGGAATAAGACCCACACATCACAATTGTTTAATCTTAATGATGTAAGAAATATGCCCTGTGTACTACGGAAACTCGTTAATCACCGTGTGTGTGTAGGCCTATATATATAGTATATATATATATATATATATATATATATATATATATATATATATATATATATATATATACACTTTATATATACTATACACACACACACACACACACACTAGTATGCTATGAAGTGTACATACAAACTTACATGTTCATATTTATGTTATGTTTGAATATATGTGTGTACATCATAAAAACTATACAAGCATAATTATAGGTGGTTCACTTAAAAGTAAGCACTGCCCAACACCTATAATAATTTTAAAAATTATAGAAGTAAAATTTAGAGAGATATGAAATGTTTAAGTTAGTTTTATTAACATGGAAGATTTCGTTTTTAAAATAGTAAAATTAGAGACATAATGGCTCAGAGAAAGTTGTAACCAGTGCTCAGTTTATTCTGAACAGCCTATATCAATATACTGTATATGTGTGTGAACAACTGTAAAATCATCGCTGCATTAAAATCTGTTACGTAACCTATAATGTTACCTTGATTCGGGGCATAGGTGGTATTAGTGGGTTTTGAGCTTTGACTAAATTTATGTACTGCTTTGGATTATATACAAGTTACAACTGATATCACAAGAACATATACAGTACATAATCTAGAAAATAATACCCTTTAAAACATAACGGGATTCCGCCTACCTGGAAACGTTCAGCACTAGTACAGAGGAGTGGTAAAGGAAACACATTGCTAGCGTACTTCACTGATACTACGCTAACAGATTGATAAAGTGCACTATCTTCCAGTAACGCGACACAGAACAATAAACACTACTAAAAGATTCACACCGTCAAGTTATTGTTGTATACCAAATCTTGTTCCCGCAAACAAAATAAAAACCTTCAACATTGTGACGATAAAAATTTATATGGCAATTAGTTTTCATTCAGATATGTAAAAAAAATTAATTAGTTTTCCTTAAAGTTGACATCGTGTTTTCTATTCTCAAAAAGTGGGTGACTTGCGACATATAAAAATATTCTCACATATGACACCCCTGAGTACGGTTACTGTTAATTCTACTACAGGTTAGAAAGAAAATGTGTTTTCTTATTGAAGAGTTGGTACAGGAAATATTTCTACTGCTAGTTTCGCTGCTATCGCTGAGGGACCATAAAATATGAAACCGCAGTAAAATTAAATTTAAACGGGATTGGAAATTGCAGAAGTCATTTAACTTAGTTTTAAAGTGGAAAGAAACCAATTTCATGTTTTAAATCATCAACTTAATGCAACTTAAAATTCAGGAAAGCTTCGTGATTGGTCAGTTTGCACCCCTTACCGATACCAGCGCTCAAGCGGCAGAAATTTTCCCTGTGTCAAACCTTACCGGAGACTAGAAACTAACCCGGGTAATTCCAAATGTAAGTCCGACGTGTTACCGCAAGGGGGTTTTAGGGTTAGACATACATAAAAACAAAAAGTTATTTTAAAAAAGTGTCCCACATTACCACATTTTGCGGAACTTAATTTATAACTCTAATAAACGTAACAAGATGGCATCAACACTGAGTTGAATGATAATTCTAAATAGACCTACTTCTTAAAAAATAAAAAAAGTAAAACAATCTCTAGTAGAAAAACATTTCTGTGACCGCAACGTTTAAAAGTTTTCAACATACATAAATAAGAGTGTCTAAATTTCTGGAAAAACTTGTTCTGTTTTTCTTCAACTTTATGTTGTAATTGTACCTACGATTTTGTTTTTGAGTATTTTTCAAATTACTTTAATATCGTACTGTCAACCAAATTAATTTACAAAGTGTAGCAAAATAATGTTTATGGAGGACAACCTGGTATACATGTGGCGCAGTAAAATGCTATCGAAAGAATAGTTTAACGGCACGTCAAGAGTTTATTGCTGCAAACAGCAAACTACCACAAAGTTGGTCTAGTAACACATGTACTTCGGCTGTTTTGATCATTAATAAAATATTGAAAGAGTGGAACAAGTAGGCGTAAGACATTTCCGTTGGAATTTCTCTTCTTGAATTGTGCGCGTCAGATTATAAAATTTTAATGTCTGCATTTAATAGAAGAAACTCATAAAATAATATCGAGAGATATTTGGAAGTTAACATTTTCAGAGTGAAAGAAAAACATGGTAAAATTTCGAGTGTTTTGGTTTTTAGTAAGCCTAATTCTTACATCACTGTTATCCAGCCCATCTCAAAATTGCAACAGGATGACATCGCTGCAGTCCAAGTGGAAATTACGGAGTTCATTAAAACTTCGTCCTCAGTAATTTACGGATTCTTAATTTAGTATCTCTCAGTTGTAGCGCTACCGAGATTTTAGTATTTAGAATAATTCGCTGCATACTAAAGTCTGCATAAACTAACAAAGTCATAGTTTTATTGCACCATAGCAAATCAGGTTGTGTGACTAGCTATTTAGTAATCTGAAAGTGCCAACTATAAAACAGCCCTTCTCCCACTACTAAGCACTTAACAAACAAGGAACCAGTGTGTTCTATTTTTGTTCAAATGAGAAAAGTATAGTCTATCCCACCAATAAATGCACCATTTGGTAGAGACCTGAAAAATTCGTGATTTCATTTAGGCACAAGCTGGAATTCCAAAATCTGTAAGTTTGTGTTATTTTCGTAATTGGCCTTTGACTTATTCCACACCTCCTGGAAGTCTTTGAGCCAATAATAAAAATGTAACTAATACGGACCTATGTCACTTCAACAAGCAGCTAATGAACATCTGCTGTCTGCTTCAGTTCACAAATATTCTTGCAGGCTAGCCTACAGATTAGTGAAGTCGCGAATTATTCCGGCCTCTACAACTATTGCCTATCGTTAGAGATGACGGTATATCACGAAAAATTTTTGTGCCAACATATCCTTGAAAGCACTGATACAACGTAGCTGTCTGCAGGCCAATAATAGGCATCAATAATTACAATGGCGGTATTCTTACTGGCTCAGTCAAATAGGGTAACAGCTCTACGTATAAGCTAAGGCCAGTAATATTTTTGTAAGTTGACCGTATGTACGTTGAAACCAAACAAACAGTCAAGTTTTCCCGCGATGAACCATCGTCTCTAGCTATCGTTTATTTTAAGCGCTGTTTTGCTCTTCACTATTCCCAGTTATAACTGTACAGCTTTATAACTGAACATGTGAGATTTAGCCCAAAACTGTTCACACATGTCACATTTACAGCATTCAACAATAGTAGGAAAATAATACTGTAACTTATTGATAGAAGTGATGGTACATCGCGTAAAAGTTTTGTGTCAACATAGCCTTGAAAACACTGTAGTTTCTTACAACATGATTCGGTGGTATACTTAGGAACGCCTAATTTTCGCGAAAAGAATTTTGCCCCAGTTTGTTTCAGTGACTTACGTGCACATCTGCAGCTCTGCTTCATAATCACTTATTGGACGTCTTAGCTCTGACGTGTCTTGAGGTTTTACTGGCAAATCACAGACTTAAGAAGTTGTAGAAACGTTATTGTGAGTGGCAGAGTCAAACGAGAGACATTACTTCACAAAGACACGCAGATATGCACATAAGTCACTGAAACAAATTGGGGCAAAATTCTTTTCGCTAAAATCAGGGTTCCCTAGACATACTTCTGAAACAACGTAGCTGTCTGCAGACCAATAACAGGCATCACTAGAGATGATGTTATATCGCGAAAATGTTTTGTGCCAACATACCCTTGAAAACACTGTAGATTCTTGCAACATGTATGATTCGCTAATATACTTCTGACACAATGTATCTGTCTGCAGACCAATAACAGGCATCACATATTACAATAGCGGGATTCTTATTGGCTCAGTCAAATAGGGTAACAGCTCCACGTACAAGCTAGAGCCAGTATTCTTCTGGTAGGTTGAACATGTATTGAAGTCTAGCAAACAGTCAAGTTTTCCCGCGATATACCATCATCTCTAGACATCACATATTACAATCTCGGGATTCTCATTGGCTCAGTCAAATAGGGTAACAGCTCAAAATACACGCTAAAGCCAGTAATTTTCTGGTTTGTTGACAGCCAAGTTGTCCCGCTATAAATCATCATCTCTACTTATTGGCGACTGTATTGACGTTAAATATTTTCGTAATATTCCTGTGTGTCTTAACTATACTTCACGCCCCGGAGGTACGCGACGGGCGGACACGAGCGGCGCGGCGGGGGAGACAGCGGCAACAGTACTGCCAACTGGAAAGTGACAACTTACCTCATTCAACGGCGTGCTGCATACTGTCCGCTGGCGGTCAGCGCGCTGTGGTGGACTTTCACTTGGCGTGGCAACGTTGCTCGGCAGCTAGCTACTCGCCTAACGTCCGAGCTTCCAGCGAGGTAGGATCGCGCTTCAGTACTCGCACATCCCCTGAGTGACTCGTCTGCGGATGTCCGCCGCTGGGAATATTGTCGACTTTGACGCGGTAGACAGCTCGCGATAACACGCCGTTGTTGTCGAGCCGTGGTGCTCGCTGGGTCCGGTCACTCGGCCATCGCCGCCGGCCTGCCGGGTGAGAAAACAGCGGGCCGCTAGTATCAGACCCCCCGCTCGCTACTGAGCCAGTTCGAAAGTTACCGATAATCCCATCGAGAGCAAAAGTCACCGCTTCCCCCACCACACCTTTTTTTCCGCTCCACCCCACCCGGTGATCGAACCCCCTCCCCTCTCGGAGGTCTGCTTTCCGTCAACATGAGCGTCGAACTGTTCCGCTTTCACCGGTCGCTTGGCCCGCTCTTGCGCGCTCCGCGACGGCGGGAGAGAGAGTGAGGGATATTTTTTTCCCCCCCCCCCCCCTCGAACACCCGCTAACAGTGTGGTTCTGTGCACGGCTAGACATGTCACAACAGCCGCTAGCAACGAGCCATGTTACCGTGCAACCCCGATTACCTGCAGCTGCCCGTCGCTAATTTTACACTCCAGCATCGGCGGCAATACGTGCAGAGTGGGAGCTGCTGCATGCCAGGAAGCGAATTGCCGCTCTTCCTCATAGTGCAGGAATAACACGATTCTCTTTCAAGACATAAATTAAGGTGGCTGTCTAGATGTACGTATTTTGCGCGTTCGAGGCCAGGAAGGGCGGAAGAGGTAAGGACGAGTTAGCACACGCATCATGCCTCTCTCTAGCCTGTAGGCGCAAGTCTCTGAACTTGTGTTTAGTCTTCTCGCCTGAAATAAGACTTTCAGCTGTGACCCTATCATTTATGACGTAATATCGAAGATAAAGGGACATTGCACATGCCTATACCTACATTTTAAAATGTCCTGCGCCAAGATTTATATGTAGAGATGGTGAAATTTCGCGAATTCCAATACCTGCATGCTAGAAGCACGGTCGTAGAAGAACAGGTCTGGACACTCACCTGGATATTTGACCCCCTTGTTGTTTGGCTGTAGTTCACCAAGTTACCGAGAATATTGTGTTTTATTGGCGCTGATGTTACGGCGGTCGGACTAAACTCCGCCCACTTCCTTTCCGCTATGATAAACAATTTATCAAAACGTATTTTTTATCAATTTATGAAATACTTTCTTCGCTCACAAATTTAAGAAATGGCTCCAGCAATCTTTATTTACTTTATAAATTTAACAATCGAAAAAAAGTGGACGGAGTTTTACTCCGACCGCCCGGAAAACAGCACCAAAAAGTACGACACTCAGGGGCGTCATTTGTGGCTACAGGGGGGGTGGGCAAATGCCCCCCCCCTGGATTTGGAATTTTTGTGAATAAATGTATTTTTTGTATTTTTAAATGTAAATAATGCTAACTTAAGGACATACAACTGAAGTTTTATTGTTAAAGTATCTAACTTATACATGCTTAATTAATAAAAAAGATGCAACAAGGTCACTGTCGTCAGAAAACAAAATCTTGCTCCCCCCCCCCCCGGGAAAAACCTGAAATGACGCCCCTGACGACACTCTCGGTAACTTAGCGAACTGCAGCCAAACAACAAAGGGGTCAAGCAAAATACATTGTTAGATAGGCGAGTGTCCAGACCTGTTCTTCTACGACCGTGGCTAGAAGAAAATATCCTATGCTACTCAAGCCCTGTATATTCGTTCATTGTCTGCTGTTCCACTCACTGAGTAGCAGCTAGTGGACAAATGGTCGAGACTTGAGTATGCATAGGATAGTTTATTCTAACATGCAGGTCTTGGAATTCGCGAAATTTCACCATTTCTATTCATATGCAAAACCGCAACAAAAAAAAAACACATTTTCGCCACACGCGGCCGCTAGAAAACACGCTTTAATGAGTAGTGGTGAACTTGAAATGGGTACGCACACATGTAACATTCTTCAAATGTTATCCCTGAACATACATAACTCATGTGCGATCAGCAGTGTTCGAATATCCTGGTATCCGACAAAGCTATCCACGCCGCTCGGCGGCCTGTGTAGACGATCAGCTTTTAACGTTAAATACATAATAATAATCTACCCGTGTTTGAAAGTCAACATACACACATCATCAAAACAATGGTCCTAGAAAATACTTTATTATTAACTGTATGTGCAGAAATTTGGCCTAAGCGGTAAGTGTATAGTTAGCCAATTTATGACAACGTAATATTGTACACCGCAAATTATGTGTATATCTGTCAGTGGCGGCTGGTAGGTTGTTGCCAGGGAGGGCACTATGCAGAGAACTGTATATGGTTGTGCGATAGTTGACGCTACAGTCACCGACACGCTGGTATGTAGGTGCCCCTTATTACTGACTGCTCACAACACAATAAGTAGCCAGTAGATACTTCATGATCACGACCATTGGTATACGGCGGGGCATTCACAGGAGTGTACAGTTCTCGGCAACTTGCGCCCTCCCTGCCAACAACCCTCGAGCCGTGCTATCTGTCAGCATATTAGCTCACAAAGTTTGTTAAAACCCTTATGCCTAGGACTGCACGAAATACTTTTTTTTTTCTATGCTCACATCTAAAAACTTGTAGAGTCTTAAAATCGCCTTTAGATGGATAATTTGTCTCCCACGTTCTCTTAACATAAAATTTCCAGAAAATGATGTTTGCATTTCGTCTGTAGCTGGTTCATTTTCGAGAGCTCTGCCCCTTGAAGCTTTGTTGTCTTCCATATTTGTGTTCGCCATTTGTCCAGTACGTACCTCGATAGTCACGTCAACACATCATAGCATTACGGAGACTGGTGACAGTTGAGCGCCTTACTTTTAAAGCAGTTCAGGATACGGGTTCCTAGTTATGATGTTCTTGCGGGTTTTAATTTTAAATCCTGAAAGGGAGCGGATATAGCAAAACCGTTACATATAAATGTTGTAAATTTTTTGTACTATGTAGACTAATTTTTTAAAAACATTATTTTCTATAATTTTGGCTAATTATCGACTTTATTAAATTTTCTTAATGTCAATAATCATCCAAAATCATAAAAACGTATGTTTTGGAAAAACATAGGCAACGTAGTACCAATATTTATATGTGACGGTTTTGCAATATCTTCTCCCTTTCAAGATTTAAAAAATAAAACTGAATAAAATAGCATTAATAGCAACCCACGCCATTAAATCAAGGTTTGTTCAGTCACTTGACCAGGTATTCCTGTAAGAGGTTCAATGGCTCGTAACTTACTGTAAGCTTGAAAACTCTACTCGGGTTACTTTTCGAACGACTCAAGCTGAAATTTTACCCTGCACAAGCTAACCTACGGCTTATAGAAGCACATTGAGAATCCGCGCGCTCCAAGGTCGCTATCGCACTCGAGTAGTACACAAAATTAAAAACAGAATCGCCGTTATGTTAATATATAAAATTATGTGCAACACATCTACCTATGAGTAACCCTTTAAGCAGTTTATTTAAATTCTCCGACAGCGAAATGTACACCCATATGAAAAAATGTGTACCTGGGCCATCTGGCTAGATTTGAAATTGGCCAGATGTGGCGTCAGGGATAGGTAATTATTAGAGACACTGGAAAATCGCGAAAATGTTTAAAATAGTCTCCAATAAACTGTAGTATATTAACCGTGACACGTGTGAACAGATTTGGGACAAATCACACATGGTGTGTGTCCAAGCTGTACAGTTCTAACTGGGCCTGTTGTAGAGAGAAACAAACATTCAAATAAACGACAGCCAATGTTGATACAAAACGTTCAGTGTTATATACACCACGTTGGAGCCTAGCAAACAGTCAACTATTACCGCGATTTTCCAGTGTCTCTAGTAATTATACAGTCATATATGGTCCAGATCTGGCCAAGTGCAGATACAAGCTTTTACCACAAGGGCAGTATCAATATTTTATGTGAATTCGAAGTTTTTTCCCTGAAATTGCAGTTTTATCTATAGTTGAAAATTCTGAAACAAGCACGGACTCACATGCGTAAAAATTATGTTCAAATACAGTGATAAGTTTAAGGGAAAATAGAACAAGTGCAACTTATTATACGGGGATTTCCTTTTAGGAGGATGTCGCTTGCTTGAAGTTTTTTGCCGCAAATAAAGTCTAGAAGAAACAAGAATACGATAAGCTGGCAACACTGGTACGGTCAAGTGCTATTTTTTTGTTGTTTCTGAGTATAGTATACTTGCTTCTTTGAAAGTGCTCGTACGTAATCATCTAAAATTTGCTTTCCTTACATAGTTATAGGCGGTTCACTTTGACGTGAGCACTACCCAACACTTATAATAATACAAAAAAAATGTACTTCTTGGGGCCATGAAGGTAAAGTTTTGATAGTTGTGAAATGTTTACACTAGTTTTTAGTTACATTGAAGTTTTCGTTTTTAAAATACTAAAAGTGGAGGCATAATTACTCATAGAAAATTGTAAGCTGTGCTGCAGTTTATCGTGAACAGCCTATACCTATAAATACACGGGACATATTTCACCAAATAATGCTAAATTCAAATTCGTAACGTATTTCAGTCACAAGAGCCACTGATTTTTTGTGAAAAGAATTTTGCGTCAACTAAAGCCAATGCCTTATTTGTGCATCTGTAGTTGTGCTTCATGGTGAAAGATTGTTATAGACCGCTGCCCGCCGACCTGTAGGCTAGCCTGCAAGGATATCTGTGAACTGAAGCTGACAGCAGATGTCATTATCTGCTTGCTGTTGTGACATAGGTCCGTATTTAGTTACATTCCCAGTATTGTCTCAGAGACTAGACTTCCAGGAAGTTTGGAATAAGTCAAAGGCCAATTGCGAAAATGACACAAACTGACATTTCTTGGAATTCTAGCTTGTGCCTAAGCGAAATTGAGAATTTTACAGGTCTCAAGTGATAGCACGTTTGTAACTCTCTGTGTCTTGGGGATCTACCTGCAAATCACCGATGAGTGGTATCGCACTAACCTTATTCTCATTGCCACAGTCAAATGAACTACTTCTCTTTACAAATACACTCTGCCAATAACCACGAAGCAGAGCTGCATATGTGAACGTCATGCATTGATACAAAATATTGCATAATAATTTCCTCCAAAAATTTCCACCTCTATGTGTAAGGCACTGAAACAAGCTGGGGCAAAATTATTTTTGCTAAAATTCGCTGGCTCTGTCAATCACTAACGGTACTAGGTAACAACTAATAAATACGTACGAACAGAATGGAACCACTGAATTATGGCCGAGTGATGATAAACCGTGATTGTAAGCAAGACCTAACCATTCGGATTACAAAGTATCATTTTCTTCTATGACGGCGGCTTTCAAACATATTTTGGTAGATAAAACTCAACAGATAGACACAAAGTCACCTTGAATCTCTGTGTTAACAGTGCGGGCATTTGCTAATGAAATACACTACTCAACAGATGTAAGGCGCTTACGGAAACCTTACTCGATCTACTCTATATAATTGAAATTGCTTAAATTCGTTCGAAAACATGATGCGAGCACAATCTACCTCCGTTCGAAATCTCTAAATATTCAACTCAAGCTCTTCACGAAAACTCAGAGAGCGTGCAAAAAAGTAAACAAACATAGGCTTCCGTTTGTGTACACGAAAGAAAATCTGTTTTCGGTAATTGACTCTAGAATATTTGCACATTATGAAAGATTAGTACGCAACTGTAATGCCATATACATATTTTACCAGTAAAAAGGATATTCTGCACTGTCCGAACTTGGTCTGCGACGACTGAAATACACCGCTTCTTCTGCAGATTTCTCCACTTGTTTCTAATAGGACACCAACATACAACTCTTGGAGTTTTCATATGCTCGAAAAAAAAAAATCATTAAACATCCTACGACTAAGTAAAAAACGATCACATGGTCAGTCAATACTACCGAGTAGATTATACCCATTGCGTTTTGGTAAGCGCCTTTATCGGCATCTGTTGAGCAGAGGTATCAAACGACGAGTTTTCTTGCGGAAACTTGCCAACCGTCCGGTATTGTTCTGTTTACGTCATTGTTGCACTCAGTGTGAAGATAGTTAGTTTGCCGCCTTTGACAGGATAATTACCGCAGTGCCTCTCACGTGCACAGGAAGTCGACTGTCAGCTAGAGCACAAGGGCTTCAAGATAAGACTTGTGGAGAGAGGAGTTTGCTCTGAAGGTCGGTTTCGCCAACTCGTCCTAAACTAGGTCTCAGCCAAGCAGTGATGGATGGGTGTTTCACCATTGCAAACACGACTTTTTTAGGCTTCTCTTAGCTAAGAAAACTCTTAAAATTTTGAAGAAGGAACTTTTCTCAAGTAGGTACTTATATGTAGTATGTAGTCAAGCGTTGTAACAATCCTATCAGACCCTCAAAAGAAAATAACACGTTACTGAAAAAATGCCTCGTTTAGCAAGATTGTGAATTTATATTGACTGTATCGTAAGTTATTTGAACATAAATTGGCGGAGTTATGTTGATTAGTAATAAAACAATGAAAGATTACATGCAAACAATACATATCGTTCACCTAGCACTGGTAATTTTTATAAACCACACCTATTAATATGCTGTACATTAGATCTCGATGATATCGTGTAAACATTTAAATATGTAAATATAGGCTATACAATTAAAACTTCGTTACTTCTTCTTACAGGTAACTGTCCAGTAATAATAATTATTATTATAAATGCATATATAAATTAATTTTGTGTTGCTGTAAAAATTACGGGTACAAAATTGTTTAATTACTTGGCAGCCTCCATTTTCCTTCCTTTATAAATGTTTTATTTCTAGGTTTAAAAGAGACTTAACTAGTTGCGCATCCGATTTCGGGCGCCTTACTTAGGCGATGCTTAAGACATTTAAGCTGTGCTTAAATGTTGGTGAAATTAAACAATGTGCTAGGTAAGCCCTAACTCACATTTAAGTAATCCTTACATTTTAGGACGTGTTAGTGAAACCGGCAGTGATGGTTCTAAAAATTATAATTAATGCTACACAACACGGGGAGAAAATCACGAGGTCTATGCACATAAATATTACGAATTTTTAAACTGAATTGTTATTCAAGGCAAGGTCGTTTTACATGCGCAAATAATACTTAGAGCCTATTAAAATTCAATCACGAAATCCAGCACCAAAATTATGTTAAAAACCACGTTCTTTAACATGAGGCATATAACCTATAAAATCGATATTTCAAATAGTTGAAACTGAAAATAATAAAATTGACGTAATATGTTATGGTCAGTATGTTAAAATTAATAATATTTATTTGAACAATCTCTGACTCCTAAATAATAATGTTGAGCAATGCTACCATCTCGTGTTGGTGTGTGTGTGCAACCCTCAAATATTTTTATTGCTGCTCTCAGGCAAACAGTAACCCAAGTGTAGGTCGTTCGGGATAAAGTAAGCAGTACAAATTAAACCTTTGAAAAATATCACTAACCATTACTGCATATAATTCAACATTACTTATAGTCCCTTACTGCTTATATATTGGCAGCGAAACTAACGCAATATAGTTTGTATTTTCCTATTTAAATACAACAATACCGATATCAACAAAATGTCTATTTTATATAATTAATAAATTTTTTATCTATCTATATAGGTACCTACCGACTGCTCTTACACGCGGAAGTATCAAGTGACGTGTCCAGGGAGGTCGTCGCCGTTACACGCGGAAAAATACGAATTGGCTGAAAATAGAACTTCAGCAGGGCTTTTATGGCTGTTCACTTCATCCCGAACCGCCTATTACAGATTCGGTTGCAAAGGCGAAAATTCGTACGTATTAACCAATCGCTGCTATAGAACCATATTTAGAAAGTTTACAGGAGAGCCATTACAAGTTTGCGGAACATACGTTTTATTTCGCAATTAAAATATTAACGGACGCTATAAATAGTGTTCATGTAATACCATATTGGGACCCTGTTTCCAAAGTTTCAAATACTATAATGCTAAATGAATAGAATAAATAACAGTGAATGTATATCTGTGCAATGGAGATAGAACAAAAAGTGTAACATGCTGGTTCTATACCTTCTGAGTTGAATATTTCTATTTCCTCTGTACTGTAATGTAAAATGCATGGAGTTAGTATAGACTAGCCAGAAATCTTAAATAAAAAAATAAAAAAAAAATGGAGTTTGAATTATATGGTTCTATAGCAGCGCAATATCAGTGAGATACGCTGAACAAAATTGCCACTAAATTTCATTCGTAACTTTTTAATTACATTGCATTGTTTGACTTCCTTTTTAGATTTACGTTTCGCTCGCCTCTTTTCGTATACCCATCACGAAGAAGTGTCTGTACAACTTATCATATACGACTCACAATGCTGTAGATGAAGACCTGATACCAACAGTAGTAGCTTAATTATTTGCTTGTTTACCTTCAGTTACAACACCTGCCTTTCGAGCCATAACCTGAAATAGCCTGATGTCCTTGTTCGCAGACACGACATCTCCATTTAAAAGTTGGTAGCTGGTCACATCAATAAAAGTTCAAGATAAGGAACCATATGCGAATTCAATGTCATGGATAAAAATAGACGAACAGTTTTGTTGTGCCATCACGAACACACCTCGTGCCTTCAAAATATTTTCGGTACAATCATTATTAGGTCTAAGTTATCAAATAATGTATTTTTGAACACAGTCAGTTTTTAATCTTCAAGTTATGCTTAAAAATAATGTAAATATAGTTAAATTGTTAGGTCAGTTAAATAATAAAGTTTCGCCATTCTTTTACGTTAGTTTTTACAATATCTTCCATTACTACAGTTTCCATACAAGCTCTATTTAACCCGGTTATGAATCTCGTTATAGCTCGTTTTGCTTTCCATCAGAATTATAGTTTGGAGTCGCAATGTCTGCGAAGTTTATATATATGTTTGCACTTTGCAATCAGCGAGCAACCGTTATACATGAAGAATAACACAAATATTCGAAGAAGTTAAAGTATTATAACTGTCTGTCGAAAAGTATAAATGAAGTTAATGTGTTTCTCATTATTTTTCTGTAAATCGTTTAAAAACGTTACCGAACAGAATTTTCTTCCTCACACGTGTTCCTCATGTACTGCACCTGTGTTTAATGAAATAAAACACAGCTTATATAACAGTGTTGTTGTAAGTATTCTGTCGCTACTTAATGTATTGTGTGATTACGTGCAAGGATGACTACATAATCTGATATGTCCAGTGCTATACCCACGAGTATAACATAAATTAGGCGATGAAATAAGGGTAATCAAGATAGTCAGTCTAATTGTCCGCGCTCGCTCAAGCCCCGAGCAGGCTCATACTGTGCTGATTACACGGGGCTGCGGTGATTAATGGTCAGACCATTCGCCTTCCACCAAGGTGATCCGGGTTCGATTCCCAGCGGAGTCGGCCCGCGGATTATCGCATGTAAAAATCGTTCCGAACGATGCCGCTGGTCGGCGGGTTTTCTCGGGGATCTCCCGTTTCCACAGCCTCTTCATTTCTGCGCTCCTCCACACTAACCTTATGTCAACCGTCACTAGCGCTAAAGACCTCGGTGTTAAGCGCTGACCAAAATCTCTCACTTACTCCTCAGACTATTCGTGTGCCTGAAGACACAAGAACATACACCAGTTTCTGAAACGTCGCATCTGTTGCCGTCGTTATCGTCTGCGTTATATTCGTTATGTTGTCTTGTCTACAACCATTTCCGTCGCTGTGTTCTGTGTTGTCCTCATTATCGCCATTTTCATGCATCTTTTTGGTCGTGGTAGGTTTTGAATTTCCGTTCCATTATGTACAGACTGTTGCGTGCCATGTTCCTGGAGGCCAGTGGTCGGCGGCTGTTTCGTAACACCTTGAGGGCTGGCCGATGACTCAAAGCCCGGGTGGCTCATAGTGGGAAACCCGCCTAACCTACGTCATAGATACCTGTCCCAACTGCGTCTTAACCCTTCGAGGGCGGCCGACGTGACAGCCAGAACGTCCGAAACATGATGAAA
>PNEQ01097838.1:0-26652 GCA_003012365.1 Medauroidea extradentata
AATGGGGGTAATATTTTTTTGAAATTTTTTGAAATTTTGAAATTTTTTGAAAATTTTGAATTTTTGGGAAATTTTGGTAATTTGACACTCAAGGTCAAGGTCAAGGTTAAAGGTCAAGGTCGCGGTGAAAGGTCAAGGTCAAGGTTAAAGGTCAAGGTCATCCAACATGGCGGCCGGGGGCCGTGACGTCACAACATGGCGGGTGGTGCCACACTCGGGCGGGTGCCACACACCGAATCCATGTCCCAGAAACGTCTAAATCATACTACTTGTGCACAATTCACTGCCACGAGTATGTATGAGTAAAGCAAGCTGGTCAGGCGTTAACAGCAAATGCGTGTATATTCAGGATATCATATTTATGACGAGAACAAATGAGAAACCAAACGATAACTTCCAACTCGCACACGACTGAAAACTCGAGCATAGGCCCCCTAGAGAGTAAAACCGAAGTCTGAAATACTGAAACTGGCAGCGTTCCGTTGACAGTCCACTCATAAGTAAATATGCAATTCTTTAGTGTCATATGTTATTGTAGAAGTGTGCTGGATGCCTGTGAACTGACTGTACAAAGTGCACAGCTTGTTTAAAAAAAACTGGTACAGAAACTATAACAATTGTCAGATTGGTACCATTGAAATTTGTTATGAAAAAAAGGGATGATTATTATTTGTAACACTGCAAAAAATTTCTTTAATCGTATTTGAGAAATGACTTATTTAAGTCTTAACTTTGGCAAATGAAATTCGTAATTCCATTGCATATGCTTAGAAAACAACATTCTTTGAGAAAACGTTCTTGAAGCTGCCCTGTTGTAATAATTGCAGTGCACGTACATGAGAAAATGTAAATAATTTTGTTCACGATTAATTTAATATCCCTGTTCAGTAAAAGATAATACACTTTTTATGTGTTTGTTATAATTGATGTTTACATTATAAGTTCTAAAACTATTTTAGACCAAATTACTAATATTTCTTTGCACACTGTCACAGAAAATATTATGACACTCACACTGGAGGTTTTATTGTAAAACGTTGTTCCTTAAGCATCCAACTGAAATACGCCTTTTATTTCGTCTAAAATTTGTATTAATTTAATTTTTTATTTAGTTGAAAAGTAAGTTCGAGAATTTTTTTAGCAGTGTTACAAATTAGTTACATTCCTCTTTCATACACAATTTCTTGGAAAATTTTCATAGTTTCGGTAATAGTTTATAACGAGCTCTGTATAATATTCAGTGAGTTCACAGGCAGCACTATATTTCTACCTAAACCTCTCGAGCACAGACACTATCGTTCATCGATATCTGCGACGAACAACAATCTATTCTCTTACAATAACAACACGCTTATTACAAGTCATTTACCATAAATATTACTTGTACATTTGTTTACAGTAGAAAAATCTGTACTCCGCAAATTTAGCGGGTTTTGTATAAACGCGAAATAGGCCATAGGAAGTAATTTACGCAGTGCTACTTTGAATGTGTCGATTAAAAAACTGTTAGAAGTGACAGAGACGGAAATTAACTAAGGACATTAGTCGTATCGTAGTGCATCGTAGTTCTCCGATGACAAATTTGTTACAGATATAGTTTTGACTAAATTATCTCACGACTTTATTTAGTGTACTTCAATTATGAAATTTATAGTGTGCAACGGAATATAAAGTAAGTACTGATACGAAACTGCATTCTAATTGAATAATATGAAATTACTATTACATTTTAAAATACTTTATAGAACACGACTTAAAAATATTCATTGCAAGCTAAGACGTTTTCCTAACGAGATAGTTCTGTTATTGCATTTCATAAATTACCAGTGTCGAAGAGAAACATGACTCCAACGGAAAATATAGCTGTATTCACAGTTACGTCATTCGCTTCAAGTACGTTGCAATCTCTCACCGCAAAGATGAGTGCAACACAAGGCCACGTCTTACTTCCGTTCACAAATTCAAGGTGAATCGCTTAGGAAGCGCTTGCACGAACGTTAATCCAGCAGGGTACATCATCACACATTTTCATAAAAATGTCACGGTCAAATCTGCTATAAGTCATTGTATAGATGAGGCATGAGTGGCGACCATCAAGGATGGGCTGTTTACTGCTATCACGATATCACACAAATCGTGAGTGGTGTTTAAGCTAGTTGCTTTCCTTCTGCTGACGACTTTACGGTACTACGCCATAAAACGTTCCATGTGTAGAAAGCGTGCAGTGGTAGTTTAACACGGATTTCGATGTTTACTTAATGAAATCTACTATCGATATCGAAGATTTGCTACATTGTTTTGACATACATAAATATTTTCTTTATGACATGACTTTTTCGTGGCAACTAAACCCCAATATTGTTTAGCTTCTTGAACCCTAAGTAACACATTTTGGTTTGAAAATGAACCAAAACTCATTAAAAAATGTTTGCCGGTGAACAGTGCATTGATTCTAAAAAAAGAACAAAACAAACCAACGAATATTTGTGCGATGCATGACTGCACAGTGTCTCATGTTTTTAAAAGCATTGTGTTAAAACCAATCGAGTTCTGTGCACCAATGTCAAAAAACCATCGAGCATGACCTTTGCTACGCACAATTATTGTATTATCACGTTAGCAGTAAACCCTCTGCCCGCGTGTTGCGCGACTTTTGCCTTACATTGTCGAACGCTAGGCGTCGAAAACTACAAACCGCTGCAATACGATCTCAGTTTAATTGTTCAGTCTCACATCCCTGAGTCATTTGGTGTTTGGTGGCGTATAAAGTGCTCGTGAAAATTCATTTTATACATTTCATTGGATTTAACGTCTCGTCGACAGCGAGGTCATTAAAATGTCATTTGGTGAAACTAAATACAAGGACAGGAACTAGGAACCACGGAAACTACGGAAAACCGCAATAAGGATGGACAGAGCGAGGAATCTAACCAAGGTCTCACCGAATGCGAGTCCAACATGTTACCTTCGTGATCGGTTTTTCTCGTGACAGTGACAACTAAGTCACAGTTACAAACTTTCGTGAAATGTGCGCTAGGTTTATCACAATATTATATTTTAGTGACGGCATAAAGTTGCAGTCATACAGACTTCAGTAATCAATTAATTACAATAATTTGGAACTGGAACTCTTAAAAGGAGAAATATTAACAATCTTACCGGTGAAACAAGCATGCACTAGACAGTGTGAACAATGGCAAAGTAAAACATATTAATGTAGGTCTCAGAAGGATTAGTGTTAAATCACTAACATGTTACTTCAATCCAGCTCACGAAAGACCTGGAAGTTGTGGATTTTCATTTTTCTACTGTGATGGACAGTACAGCTGTTAGTACGTCTCTTTGTCACATCCCTTAGTTTTACACCATGCTACAACTGATTCGTCTCTATTTACTCACTACTTCTCCAAGCCGACGAGGAATCAACCATAGAGGAATTTATTTTCTTGTCTGCAATTGTATAGGATATGTGGTCTCTGTAAAGATGACAGAAAACTATACATTACATAAAGTTAACTAAATAATTGCACTGGAGAAGAATTACACAAATACTAGTTTTCGAAACTAAAGTTCAGGGAATTTTTTTGTGTACATAAAAGTAAAGATGTAGAAAAAATTTTAAATTAAAGATAGTTTAACAAAATCACAATGCAGCGAAATATCACACAATACTGCAGTTCAAAATACTGAACGTGATAAATAAAACAAATACATAAAATGGGCCTAAGACTACTGTAAAAAATACACAAAATACGTAACTAACCACACCAGTAGTAGTTTAAGATTACAAACAAATGAAGCAATAACACTTTATAACGAATAAACCAACAAAAGAACAAATAAGGAGAAAACATGATTAAACACTGCTGACACCGCAAAGATATATTACTGAGATGAAAACAAATTTATACACAAGATTAGATGAGACAATTATGACGTCACAGACAGTATGTTTGCTAAGACGGGCATGTCGCGATGTTTCAGGATTTGATATTTCTTCTCATCTTTAAGCAGACTTAAAGTAGAAACTGAAAAAAAAAAAAAAGGCATGCATTGTATAAATTCCTTCTCCAATAGCAGGTTATGGTTGCCAAGATTTATCCTTATTGGCCGCGCGCATAACAGTGGAAACAAAAGTAAATTGTTTAACATTATAAGTAATAGTAAAAATTTACATTTTTTTTTCATATGGGGAAACTGGTTATATATTTGTGTCTGTCTTTTGTGTGTGGGTGTTGTGTCGATATTCGACGGATTTCTATCTATGGAATTCTTTGTTGTCCAATGTGATAAAAAAGCTGACAGAATTTACCTGGGATTGATTTTTGTATTTTATATCGGTTTTTATCTGTTTTTGTTCTTTTTATTTTTTGTTCTTTGTCATTCAATACGAGTTTGATCAGCAAAACATGAGCAATGGCGCATGTCCACAAACCAATATATTCTAATAAAGAGATATGCTGATAGATACAAACTCTCAAATACAGTAGAGTCCTTTGGTGGGAAGTCAAACGTTTTTATTGAAATTGAATATAGGATGGTTCCATAAAGTTGGCACAGTGTCTTAAACAGTCCCTTTCCGATTCCTACCCCCTTTACCTCGTGTTCCACTACCAAGGTCTCGTACTGTTCGAAGGCACGCAAAAAGACCAAATTAAATAAATAAATGACCTTCCCTTTAAGGTGAGTTTTTTTAATACACATTTGAGGATGTTTGAAAGTTAGCCATTCGATGTTGCAGAAAAATATTATATTCCCGACAATTTTAACTGAGAGAAAAATCGCCGCATATGTGTGTATATATATACACACATACACACACACAAATGAAATTGTATTCGTATATGTAAAGAAATAATAATGACTCAGTGTTGTGCCAAACATTCAGGAAGATTATAAATGAAATACCACTGCTACCAAGATCATCAGAGGCTGTATACGCCAATTTGTGGAAAGGGAAGAGAAGGCTGAAAATCTCACGGGGCAGTTGCACTCATAAGCCGCCTATGAAAACGTTAGTTAGAAGACACGGAAGGTAAGCTTTAATTGGAAAATATAAAACGTGTTTAACATACAAAGAATACAAAGAACACGAAGGAAATCGTGCGGAAGATTGTGGAAGCTGTATTTTTTTTTTTTAATGAAATAATAGTTAAGTATTGACCGTTCAGTGAGACAGTATACCTATACTACAAAAGAGAACAGTTGATACAGTGTTCGTGTATATTTATTGTGCGGTCCCAATGATGCCATAACTAGCCCTTCTCAAAACGAACATATGTTCCTGTATGTGACCACATACATATCTCACTTTCTTATTATTTATGTGTTATCGCATAATTACTTCGGCCATTGTATTTCATTCTATCTTACTCCTCAGTTTGTAGAATTGTTCACTCAACTTTACAGACTCAAATGACATACGGTTTTACATCACATATAACGCAGAAGGAAAATAGAACTACAGGCCATGAACGGTTCATCCACGAACCATATAGAGACACTTGGGGTGTAGTCGTCGCTAACTCAGGGTGTGGCAGACGAGACAGCGACTGGGCGTTGGACTCAGGAGAGGTGAAAGTGCGTGCGAAGAGACGTCGAGCCCAGGCAGGCGTGCCAACTGCTCGGTTGCCGAACCATATGTGCGTCTCCAGCCTCGTTTTCTCCTGCCCTGCTCTGACTGCACCTTCTTCCAGGGTATAGCCCTTACGGCATAAGTTTGCCTGATACTTTAAAACTGGGCTGTACATCTCGTTCACGGTGACGTAATTAGGGACGATTATTACAATTTCCACACAATTGGAGGAACTCGGAGAGGAATCGCCAACGAACTATATTAAGGAACCAGTCCAGCATTTGTATGGAGCGATTTAGAGAAAATATGAGAAAACAAAATTAGGATGGCTGAAGTCGGGAATCAAATCCGGATCCTCGCGGGTTTACCACATTACCGTTGCATCACCTTGCTCAATTCGCATAGTTTTTACACATATCATTTGAGAAAAAGTGTCTATACACAGGATTGCAGAGACATTTTTTCTTCAGGTAGTCATGATGGTGTAAAGGTTAACACGTTGGAGCTGCCAGACATACTACTGAGAAGGTAAATGTCAATCAGGCAAACTTATGGAGTCTAAGGCTATAGCTACTCACTCACGCCGTCTGGCTGCGAATATTACACAGCAATTATTCCGCGCCTTTATACGTGAAACAGCTGTTCTGTAAGCCACCAAGAGATAAACTACTCTGGTATGAACTGCACGAGCGTGAGTCAAATAAAAATCTAAAAAAGCAATACATTTTCGAAATTGTGTGACGTTGTAGTGTGCGTTGGCAGTACTGTCACAGGTGCTTCAAGGAATATTAATGCAAATTGTAACATGACAATGTTCGGTCTTCCACTGCCGGCGAAACAGTTCGGGCTATCAAATACATACTTTCTCCCTTAGTGTTATTAATACATGCTTCGACCTTAGTGATTACCACATGTTTGGACCAGTCATGGGAGCGGGATTATAGAAGTTGTGTTATAATGAAGGGGTACACCATGAGGTATATGAGAGACTATAAGAAAAATAAAAATAATTATTTTCATACAGGAAACCGTATGGTTCGTAAGTCCCTGAGGACTCTCATAGAACATAACTGAGACTACGTAAACATTTATGAAGTTGATTTCGACTTATTCTCAGTAATTATTAGATTCGCCTCATATTATAGACATGTTTTCATGTAAAGTTTGTTCGCAAAATAAATAAAAATTATACCTTTACGAAAAAATTTTTTGGAAACTAGTTTCGGAAAATATTTTTGCAAGTTTAAAAAAATTTTGAAAACTGTACAGAAAATGCTTGCAAGTATAGACATTTGTGTGTATATTTACAAATATTATTGTATATTTACAAATATTTCGTATATTTACAAATAATAAGTGTACATTTACAAACAAATTATTGTACATTTTGCAATTGTTTGAAGTGTCACAAAAATTTTTGGCAATCATTTCCCAAGAAAATTTTTATATAAATACGAATTATTTTGTAAAATGTGACAGACCGTCGAAGGTTAATTTGTTTCACATCAAACACTCTGCTCATAAAAATATACCAAACTGCTTGTCCCCGCAGGTAACTAGAAAATTTAGACCATTCTGATGACCTGCGACATTGTTACTGTTGTACCTAGACTGAATAATGTTTAGACATTAGTTTACAAACTTTTTCTTGTATCAGTACGAATTTTTCTGTGTCATTCCTCACTACGTTAACCTGGATATTTACTTGTAAATATCATCGAATCTCAATGAGTTATATTCCTATATTCGTTTCCAGTAAGATATTATATATTTATATTATTTAGACTTTTACCTACGTATCATTCGTTCTGTTGTAAACGGTCGTACTTCGTTACGATGAAGCGATGGATTATTATGGAAATTGTGTCCATCCATTAGACTTTTGTGGCCATCTTCTTAAGCGTGTTTTATATTTACAGCAAACATGTCAATGGACACTCATGTAATAAAAATGCATTTTTAAATAAAATCGCACACTATGCTTTTGAATCAGTAAAAATAACAAATTTGATACGTGAATTAATTTGATGTGAGCAGAAATACACATGCCTTTTAAAGGAACGCTTAATGTGATTTTGGAATCTGCTTGTAAACGCGCATGGTGGAGTAGTGGCAAAACGCTAGCCTCGTGCTAGAGTGGACCCGGATTCGATCCACGGCTCCAACCACCCTGATTTCGGTTTTTCAAGATTTTCTGGATTCACTTAATACGATTGCTTGGATAGCTCCCTAAAAATTTACTTGCTGACGCCTACCCACTTTCCCCCATGTAAGTACCTGCATGTTATAACGCCTTGTGTAGTTCGAGAGAGCGTAAAATAAGCACATAAATAAACAATTTAAAAACTTTGTACTGTTTTCCTCAGCTGTGCAAAATCAGATGTTTGAATTGACGTATACCAGTATTCGTTCTATATGCATGTCCATGACTGAAAACGACTCTTTGCAAACCTGTACGTTACAAACTTCAGTGCAGTTCTTCAAAACAAACCTTCCCAGTTACTTTCAGGTTATATTATCATTACAATGAATTTTATATTGACACAATGAATATTGTTATAATACACTCAGCTTCCTACGAGCAGTCAGCTCCTAAGAAGTGTTCACCTGCTGTGCTTACCACATGGGTAGCGTGGTATGGCTAGCTCGCAACCACTTCTATTTCCAGCATATAATTACGTCCCTAGATAGCAAGTGGGTCGAACCAGCCTGGAGCAGGTGTTTACCTTGAGTCAGGTGACGCCCCTGTTCAATCTTCGTTCCGCTCACAGCTCATCATCCTCAGTAGCCATGCACGACATGCGGCTGGCAGAGCGTTTCACCGAGTGCTTTCTTAGAGCTCAATCTATAAATTTTCTTGGCTGGAAAAACAATACTCTTGCTGCTCTTCCCTCTAATTCTCCCTGACATCCACAGCATCAGAAAAGTGCAGACCATTTTTTTACACCCCTGGCTCTAACAATTTAAAAGAAAAATTTCGAAAATAATTTTTTGCTGCTATACTTTCTGCCGTGACTACACTAAGATAATTGCTATAATTTTGGTAGTAAAACAGGGTCCTCGCTTCTGAAGCATTAAAAATGATAGAATAATCAGTTTTCATGATATAAATTACAAAATGATATTATTTTAAACAGTTACGAGGCTTTTGCGGCCACTGGCTAGAAGACAATGCTTTTTGGGTTTCAGACGCATCGTCACTTCTTCTCCCGACTTTTCAGCACACATTGCAGTTGCCATTATCTGGACAGCAGAAGAATTCGACCGCCGAGGCTTAGTGAATTGTCTGAAATGTCCCTCCTCACATCACAAGGTGATCGTCGGCCTGTCAACTGGCTTGGTGGGACCTCCCGATAATAGCAGGACCGGGGGTGGGGGCTAGGTGGAATCTAATACGTGCCATCGTACAAGGCTATATGCTGTTGAAATGTAAAATTTCATGCCCGTGCAGTTCCCGTCTCCCCCAGTTATCTGCTGTGATATGTTACGGAAAAGTGGTTGCCAAATGTTACTGAGTTTGTGGCCATCTTTCCCTTCCATGTTTAAGATATTTTAAAAATATTTCTATGGCATCTCGCAATAGCGACACGGCTAAAACAAAATCCAAGAAATTTTAAGTTATTATTTTGTAGTAAATGTATTTATTTTGCTGTTACTTAAAATACGTCTCTCTGATTTTGTTGACCTGTAGGCTCTCCAGTTAGTTAATATTAGTGCTCCCTTCTTTCTAGGTTGTTCGTCGGAAGAAAGTACCTCCTGCCTGAGATGAAAGCGGTAAGAGAACAACTTATCCCAGCCAGGACTCGGGCCAAGATGATCGCGCAATATGCCAAGAGTCACACCGCACGCTTCTTGACACCTGCATCTCGTCGCCTTTCTTCCCAGCCTCCCATACAGGAGCCGGCGTCCGTACGCGCTTCAAGAGGTTCCGGCCTTGCGCAACAGGCAAATCCTCGAGTTGCCTCGGTGACATAACGGATGCGCCGAGTGTTTGGGCAATTATTCTTTTCTCTCGTCCTGTAGTCACTCGGTTGGCGGAGAAAGCACTGGTGTAATATAAGAAAGCCACCTGGAAGTGCAAGTCCTCGTGCCGTGTCTGGGCCGGGTCGTAATGGATGAGCGGTGTTACGCAAAGAAGGAGCATGCGTTACTGATAACCACATTCCAGCGGGCTAACATGTCGACTGGAACAAGTCCTCCCACGTGTGGAGGGTTCTTAAAAAACTTGGATGGGTAACTGGTTCATGAAAGAGATTCGTGGCGAGAACTGTACGGGACATTAGCTGATACTAGTACCGTCAATATTTCCTGGCTGTTGCTTATATAGTCCAGTCAATAAAGGTGCTTGACCCAGAAGTAATTCTAAGAAACATGAAACAAGTTACAGGTGTCACATACGTAGTGCGGAACAATGTATCAAAATACCCTAAAATGCTAGTTCTGGTTTTGTATCTATTTTTACGTTTCTTTAATTTTTCCAAGTTGTCCGTTTGTCGGACCTTCATTTACTGGACTAGTAGAATAGACTTTTGAAATTAGTTGATGCTAACCACATTCGTCAATTCACTCTTCTCGAAAGTTAATCTACGTGTATTATTTGAAGAGAAGTTTATGTACTTGCCAGATCATAACTATTTTATGTTTCAACTGTTGAAACTAATAAGTGCGTATGTTAAGAGTGCGTGCTATATAATTCAGCGCTAAAAGCGCAGTTTTCAGTTGAAGGTTTCTCGAAGCTAATTTGCAAAAATCAGAAAACAACAATCCCAGACAACAGTTTTGCCAACTTTCTGAGCAAAAATTTTCCACGAATAACGTATATCTGAAGAACATTCTCTGACGCCGTAATGTCGTACATTTAATTGCGGCGCAAGAAATCTTGCTGAATAAATTCATCATTCCGGGTAAATGTTTGTTAATAAAGTTCGCAAATATAATTATCAAGGATTGTTATTTTGTAGTTTTTCTATATTGACATTCAAAATATCTTGATCTCACAGCGCTTATTTATCTATAAATGCCCTTTTAAGGGGTTACATTGACCGATATAGACTACGTTGAGCACTGCCGGAAGAATATTGTTCGACAACTACTAGACGTACGTGAGCGTGTTACATTTATATGTAGACTACACATGTCAAGTTATTTATGGCTACCGTGGTTTATTTATTTGTTTTATGTTACTTGTTTTCTCGTGCCTAGTCTTTTTATGTAACTATGTGTTTCCTACAACTCAGAATATTGGTTAGCAATGACGTATAACCAACAAAACACTTCAGTTTGTAACATAATTCGTAAAACAGAAATAGAGCAGAATTATTATGACTTTACGCAATACGTTACACAAATAAAACTATAAAGTCACAATTCAATCTGTTGTAGAAAAAATATTATTTACAAAAAACATGATTTCTCTCACATATATATATATATATATATATATATATATATATATATATATATATATATATATATAATTTATCTAAATTTCTTTTCCTGAGTACCACACACAAACTATGAGGTCGCATCACAATTTCTTCATACTTGAAACGATATTCATTTAGTAAGTTCAATTAAATTATCATAATTCTGAACTTATATTTACAATGTAGAGGACTGTTTTTATGTTAGGACAGAAGTCAAGACATTTTTGTGTAAAATTTGCGTTGACATAGAGAGAAAAAACCAACAAACAAGAAGAGTAATCACGAGAGAGACACTGATTCGTACTAATTATTTACTGTTACATTCAAATGACATAAGATGTCTTTATTTTCAGACATTTCGTAATTTATTTGCTATTTGATTTCCGCATACAGTATTTGTAACGGTCTATAAAATTCACACTGAACGTTGGAATTAATAGTCAACCCAACAAGAAAATTATTTTCTATCTTTATAACGTAATAAATAAAATTAAATTAAAACTCTTATGGTAAATTCGTTTCGTCGTTGTGGTAACTTATGTGTTTAAAGTTAGCACTGAATGTTGCTGTTTGGAATCTGGGTTCGAATATGGTTAAAATCGAAATGTTATAAAGCTGACTTTGTACATCGGTTAAAGATGCTTGTCGAATTTTCACGTAATCGATCTCAGAAAAGGAAATGTCGTACTTACCTTTCCGGGTCAGTTCCTGATGACATTTAAGGTACGAACTTTAAGTAACCTAACTTTCACATTAACAGGATATCACAAAGAGCTGTAAATTACCAGCTAATTGAACCCTTAAGGTTACGTAAGGGATAATCTGTGACTTTTTATCTACGTCACGTGTATAAATATATATGTAGTTATTGAATAGAACTAACACCACCACAGTGTAGGTGGTATACACCATCTTGTGTTAGAGCTGGGTATCCTAATTATATACATGCCAGAATATTACCTATGCGAGAGATCCACCGTTCCAGTTTCATAAATACTTTTGGTAATTTTTTAATAACTGTACACTATACCGGTGCATGTACACATAATCTAACTAATGACGCAGGATAGTAAGTTACATTTGAAAGTGACCTTTGAGAGTGTTTATATAATTTCTGTAGGTTTTGCAGCATTATATTTTCTCCAATATTTGCAGTATGTGAGACAAATTTGCACCGAATTCTGAATTAAGGCAATGCCTATGCAACTTCATAGTGATGGAGAAACCACCCTATAATTGCATGAAAGTTTACTGTCTTTATTTTATACAGATATTTGATGTGGTCGTCATACCTGCTACCTACTGTCTAGTGAACTAAATATGCAAGTAGCCAGAACCTACAGTTCCATTAATAAATTGTCTCAAAGATGTCAGTGGCGTGGTAGTTATCTATTCTTTCATGTTGGTGGACTATTTTTAAACTGTTTATGCTCCGTATGATGTATGTAAATTCTGAATAATATTAAACATAAAAACAACGTTGTTATTATTCAATGTAGTTTTATATATCTGGCAATTCTTGCAAATAAACACGTTTACGGGTTAGGTTAGGCCACAAGTTTCTGTACGGAACTGACACAATTTTCGACAAAATATGCACCTCCTGAAACATTTAGATGGTGTTAAGACGGGTTCTCCAAACACACGTTATTGCCCGATCATTACAATGGATGTTCGTAGTCTGCACCCAATTTTGAGCAAATATGTTTGGCTGTAATATTGGTTCGTTGTTGATAACAAATCGGTTGAAAATTATCGAAAATATGTCCAGCTTTAAAATCAAATAATACAGTCTGTTGGTAATGGAAGAAAATGTTGTATATACAACACGCTATTTGCCACAGGAAGTAGTAAAGATACTCCACACTCATTCATAGGACAATTGTGTAGAACTAATAAAAACCTTGCACACGCATTTTTGGAACAGTCATATACATCGTATGTAACAATCAACATTTATGAATAAACTGTCTGAGTAATATATTGACGATATGCAGGGCATAAATTATTGTAAATATTAATAAATATATATACTGTTGCGGAAAGGAAATATTCATAAACGCATTTATTTACAACACATCGCAGCTAAGAGGACCTCTGATAATTTATCCTGACTGTGAAACATCAAAATACACATATATTTAAACCATACAGCAGCTGAAAACTGCGATTCGCATTACATTCTGCAACATGACGGAGTAGATGAATCTTGGTACATAACATCGTCTTATTATGTGTGCTGAAAACAATGCTACAGTAGATCAGTTAACTTTCCTTAAAAGTTTCTTTTAAGACGATTATCTTCCTATAAAATATAGTTGTACAGTAACTAATATGTTAAGAAACATGAAAGAAATTAATTTTTTCCTTGAATAATGTCTAGTCTTGTGACATTTTTTTTCTATAAAAAAGAAAAGGTTTTTACTGTCAAGCTTGCAAAAAAAAACTACAGATAATGTAACAATAATGAATATTGCTACGGCAACAAACGTTTTCGTAATTACTTATTAATAAATTAAAATAAATACTTTGCAGTAGTTAATTTGAAACAAAGATACTGTTTTCCGTAAGTAAATGCGTGTTGAGGCAATACAAGAACATGAGTTTAGGCCATGCTCTCTGGTTCCTACTGTTTTAGTGATAGTAATTTTTTAAGTTGAAACGAGAGCAGATATCAAAAATCTGTTTGCCAGCTTTGTTTAAGGCCTTGTTACGGAGTTTTGCAGTGATTTTGAAAATATTTTTTTTATTGCTACCCAATACTCATATCAAAATTTCGCTGCACAGTTTTGACACTTATATGCTATAATTAGTAGCTGAATTTTTTTGTAGAATTATACTAAACAGTTTTTTAGATTTCATTACCCAAAGTACCACGTTTTTCGTCGTGAAAATAAGCATAAATGAAGGAAATTATTTTTTTTTTTGCTGGCGAGTGGTACATTATTTTTAAAAAACGCGTCCACATTATTGTGCATCGTCTGATTGCACATTGACTCAAATTTTTTCAAAACTTTTAGTTAAAAAATATTTGAGTTATTGGCACCAGTTTAAAAAAAAACTCGGGAACAAGCCCTTAAAATCGTTTTTGCTGTTATAGCAATTTTTTTTTCAAAACAAGAAATTGTACAGTTTCGAATAAATAGTCATTTAACCACAATTTATTTAATTACATAATTAGCTAAATTATTACATTTACTACGTTGAAAAAAATTAGCCAACACGGAGAAAACTTTTTTAAACGAAGCTGCTCTCGTTTAGGCGTAAAAAAAAAATAAATATCGCTAAAAAGTAAAAACAAGAGAGCATGGTCTTATGTGCATACTGATGTAACCGTATCGAGTTAGTAATTAAACCTGCAAAACTGAGCATCGACGTATTCGTTGAGCACTTGGTAATTGTTTGTCACGGTTTATATGGATACTGACATTTGAAACATTCTGTAGAAAAATGACTATTTACAATGCGAGCTTGTATTCTACGCCTAGCAAAACCCTGATAATCATGAGTCTTCGGCAAACAAGTATTTTTTTCCTCGGGTGTTACACGAAAAAAAAAAAAAAAACATCAGACTTAAAATAAACCCTTCTCTATAGTTAGTTTAGCGTGTAAAACTAAGACTGTATTTTAACGGGTCGTATTTCTGCCGCCGTTCTCATAACGGAGAGCTAGATACACTTTTAGAGTAAAATACCAATCCGGGTTCAACCTGAGTGTACTGACGAATCCAGATTAAAATATTTATTTGAAAGAATCCTGATTGGGATAAAGTAAGAGTGGCGTGAGATAATCCAGTCGTAGAGGTGGTCTGAAGTGTAGAATCCTGACTGAAATATTAACAGTACACCCAACAAAGTGAGCTGACCGAAACGAACAGGTTGCTATTTTGAATAGCTAGTTTGATTGTGTTAGAGATTGTAATCGTTTTGTGCTAGCCAAATAAGTGTTTTATTACATAACTGGAAGTGAAAGATAAATTTAAACAAATATACCAACGATTACATTCAAAACGAAAAATTGTTAAATTAATGATAACCTTGTAGTTTTTTGAGTCATTAGTTTTGTAATACACCAACACAATATTTCTTAAAGTTGTCTTTACACAATATTTTGTCCAGGTTCGCTCCATGGTAGGATGACAATATCGATTTAAAACTTAACTGTAAACGCACTACAGTTCATAATTTTTTTATTCGCCCTAGCGAGGCGGGCTCTGGTAAAGAAATAAGCCAATCATCTCACATTTGGGTGGACCTAGGATTTAATTACGTGCCCAACCATGTTATGTTTTAGGTGAGGTGAAAGAGTTTTACGGTCATTTAACAACGAGGTCTTAAGAGCCAATGAGGGTGGAGTGAAGTGAAGGGACCACACAACATCCATGACCGAGCAGAGATTTGAACCCAAAACCTCTCGCACCGCATACCGGCGCCTAACCGATAATGCTACGGAGGCCGGCTTGTGTTTTAGGATTTTCAAAAATCACTCCAGGCCAATGTTAGGACGTATTCTTTTGCAGATATTGGCCGATTATATTCCTCTTACCAACATGTACCACCAGCGAGGCTGGGGAACTGTTACTAGTACATGTACAACTCCCAATAAAATAAATAAATTATAAATAATATATACTTGGCTCTAGTTCGTGCTTAATTTAGCTCAGTGCTTAACTTTAAACTCACTTATAGTTAAACGTCTGCAGCAAATTTAAATGCTTTTCGACAAAATCCGTGTGCAATACGTCTCTCGTTATTGATTTTAACGTATAAATATATAGTTTCAAACGCAGTTTGGTCATCATATGCTTGACACTTGTGGATTACGTTAATTGGGTGTTTCTTGAGAACTCCGTTTGCTTGTTCATTCAGAATCAATCTTAAGTCACGTGACCGGTATCACCCATGCTCAAGAACGTTGGGAAGAGTGATATGTGGTAATCTTCGTCTCTCAACTAACGACCCTGCTTATAATGCATATGTCGGCCTTCCCGTGACAAAACTGGAGGCATCGTCTAGTAATGTAAATTTATATAATCATCGTTCGTAGCCGCTAGGTGGCTAGTTGACGCTGTAGGCGAGATAGCATCGTGAGGGCACTTTAGCCGCATCATAATCATCGTACACTTGACGTTGTTATCCTTGAACGAAGCAGATCACGTTCCGCGTTAAGGCGCGTGTATAACTCCCTCTTAAGCCGCCTGAAATATATGTTATTTTGAGAAAGTACTCCAATTTACACCTATTCTGGTCTGCAAAGTAAACACGTGTTTCAGACACGACAATTCGAGAATTTTTTATGACGCATAACTCATGAAAACACTTCACTGGATCCACAGGCGCACACTGAAAGTGTTTTGATAGAGTACAGTTTAACTGATGTATTCGCCTATTCAACCAGCCTGAGATTTTATTGGATTTGGTAGATATGTACTGTACAGTCACTCGAAAATGTTTGAAATACATCAATAGTTGTGAAAGATAAGGTCAACGGAGCCAGTTGCATAAATTCGTTTGCAAGGTAAATAATCCGTGCATTTAAAATTTACACACAGCATAATTATTTTAAACGTTATGTATTGATAAACTTTGTTAGCACTGTTTTAGGTCCGGATGAATTGTGTTATATAGAGCCAAGCAGCTTTTACACGATTCAAGACACAAAAATGGGCGCGAGATGACGATTTCTAACCAAATATCATGCAATAATCCCTTGTAAAATGTGGATTTTTTGCAACGTCATCAGGCTATACATGTGTCCTTTTTTTAAAGGTGTGAGTGCTCTACATATTATACAGAACGAATGTTTTGTTACGGAGTTCTGCGCTGGAAATATCATCAACTCAGTTACAAAGATGGGAGTAAATCATAATTGCGTTTTGCGAAGAGGAATATGGTTTTTCATAGAGCAGTTATTAACAATATTTAAAAAAATGAATCCCAGGTACCAAGTAATCGGAAAATACTGGAGCAATCTATTTATTATGTCATTCAAATTTGTTGTACTCTAGATGTTTTTTTTTTTTTTGGTTCATATAATATCTTTTGAATATCGACAAAGTGTCATCAACCGGTCTCCGGCCGTAGCTCGTTACCTGTGAGATAACGGGCGCTAAGAACTGTTAATATGAACTTTCGTTACTAGTTTAAAAATGTGATTCTGTAATGTCCGAGTCTCTTACAATTTTTTTATCTTACCTAAATTCGTTGCTAACGAAGGGACATCTAACGGAAAAATGTCGTTATCCTGTCGAGGGGTGCCCCTCACTGACGTGTCGAATCCTGACATGTTGTGAAAGTCTGTTACTGATTTAATTATATCTATGCACACTTAACGTAAAATAAACAAATTTGATTGTAAGAAAGCGAAAAAAACAGGTGCACTATAATACCTACCTTGTATTACTTTGGCACATGCGAATGGATCTGCAAGTCCGTGTCATTGTACTACCGTTGGTAGATTGTGATAACCTGAAATAAGTGATCTAGAAAGTTGAAACCAAAGTAAGTAAATGAAGAAGCATACCCGATTCAGGAAAGGTATTGTGATATAAAAGTTTATTATTAATTAAATAAACAGATGCTGAAACACAGTAACCGCTGTCGTACGCATAATGTCTCTGTTTAACTACTGGCTTACCTATCAGAAAATAAACCAATATGCTTCCGATTCTCACAGACGATGTATGCATTTAAGATAATGTTTGCAATTAAAAATGGTTTCATATTAAAATATCTTGAAGTGTCGACGGAAGCTGACAGGTTATGACAAATGAAACTTGAAGCAACTAAAGAAAAGAAAGAAAGGGCCGTAACTCGGTACATCAGAGTGGCAACCCGTCCTCTCCTGAGTCTCGAGCTAGGCAGGATGACGTTCGAAGGCTCCACAAACTAGTTCACTGGTTTTCAAATTAGTACATTTAGTTTCTCGCAGTCATTCAACGTTGGTCCCGGCAAGCTGCCAAAGAGCGGGTTTCATTGTGAAGTAATTTATACACAGCTTATAGGTTGAATGATTAGGCATTTAATGTACAGTTGAATTTTAACTAAGAGCCTCGTCGACGAATTTCCTGCGTAGTTCGTATCAGGATAAAATCGGCCTTACCTAGGTTTTCCGCCACTCAGCAAACGATCAGAAATTAATACTTTCTGATTGGGAGAAACACTGGCCACATCGCTAGTCACGTCCTTCCTTCCTTCTCTGGGATTACGGATGAAGACTGGATTCTCGGTCCTTGAACCAAAAGTTGGCGGCAGGCATGTCCTTTACCTATCGATGTTGAAAGAAAAGTTCTCCCTTGTTGCAAATATGTCAGTCCATCCGTTCCAAAAACAGCTACCAATTGTTGTTGTTCTGCGAACAAAAGCCTCCGCTCTGGCAACAAACGTCTCCTAGTCAACTACTACCTATCGTTTCTTAGGATCGGATCAGGCTGCTTTCCTCAATAAATCACTTAAACCTAAAAATGTGTAAGCTACATCGAACAATGAGAAAAAAAAACAAGGAAGTTAGAAATAAACATTAGGCATAGAGGTAATATGTAGTAGAGGGAACATGACGTCACAAATGTGTGTCCAACATGGTATCGAGAGTTTGGTGTCGTTTATTTATGTTTTCTCGTTGTAAAAATGCAGTCGTGATGTTTGAAACTCATGACGTACCTTCCAGAAAATATATTTAGTCATGTGGTGTCACCAAGATCTCTGTTTAGAACCTTATAGTAAGTATGTAGCTAATATTTACTTTTTACTAAAAACAGCTGGGTTAAGGAAAACAGTAACGTGGCAAACATTGTTTACATTTGTCGTTCTGAAATATCTACGCAATTATACTATGCGATAATATGGTAGTATGTTCTCCTTAGTTCATAAATTCATAAGGTACCAAAATAACCCAACATAGTTGAGATTACTAAGTAATTATTATCTTGGATATCAATGTTATTTCCAATATACCGCATATATTTCACTAAAGTCACGTGACACATGTTGAACACACAATTTCGTACGCAGCTGTATATACGATACTCCCTCTACCCTATATTTACTCTAAGACATTAGGTAAGTGAACTTAAACTGGCGCGAGATGTCTGTGACAATGGATAAAGGAAATATTTACAATATTTTTATGAATCTTTGACCATAGACACTTCAATATTTTATCTGTAACATGTGTATTTTGTTATGTCACAGTATTTTAAATTAAAAATCACGAATTTACATAGCATTTTAAATGAATCAGAAAGCAAATTCATTTGAATATAATAGTATTTTTTAACACACTGAAATATTTTCTTAGCATTACTTATTATTTCCGGTGTTAACGTTCTGACACTACTGCTATTTGTCGTGGCGTTATGTAAGAGCTGGTGAATGGCTGCCTGAATGTTTCATAGTGGTAGCTGGTTATATTGGCGCATGTTCAATCCCAACCATTTTCAGCATTTTTAAATTTATTTATTTTCAGTTTTTACATGTATTCGAATAGTTAAATTAGAATTATCTACTGAAAATAATTTTTAATAACGTATTGTGAACGAACATATATTTTAATGAAAATGTTTTAACATGGAGGCGTGGAAAAATATTAATAATGTATTTTTTAAATTATTATTGAAATTATGTACTGCATTCCTTTGTTTTTTGTTTGTTTTCAATGCATAATTCAGTGTGTTGCTTATGTTAAATGAACACAATTTTGCTAACATTAGGTGTTGCAAAGAAGTATAACAATTACTGGTTCTAAATATTTAATACACAGAACAAAATTAAACTTTTTGGAACAATATCACATATTATAGTAATTGGTAGCTTAAACCTACCCTAATTTGTGATAGTAATACATAGAACTACATTGCCAGAAAAACGTTAAACTTATTTTCATTGAAGCTTTATATGTGATACATTGCTCACTAGTTCTAAACGTGAATAGTGATAGATAAAGATAAAATTATTAAATGTTTTTTAATTCGTAAATTATCTACAAGGGTGGGAGCTATTAACGCAATTTCTTTCTTTACAAACGACTCCTTTATCTGGTATGCCGGTGTTCCGTCTCTTTCGTGTTCAAGTTACGCTGGCGCATTTGGCCAGTTAACAGCGTTAATCGTGGTTAGCTGAATCGATCGGTAATATCAATATGTAACGACAGATGTTGGACCTCCATTTTTCACTGCTGTTACAGAATCACGTCCTCGGTACGCTACTCTCGGTACATCTTGCGAATTTCGTTAACAGATCTCTATTGCAACTTTTAGTTTCGCAAGTAACGAGTTACAGAATACAGCTGCAGGAAAGGGTTTGCTGATGGATATACGTGTGAATTGTTTTTGAACAGCATTGTTACGATGTTCTGTTACCAGAGTTATTATGAGAGGATACGTATCTTGCGTCAAAAGCAAATAAAGAATATTTCACTCGTAACGAAATATGTCCTAAACTAATACATATTGTTAAGGTTGATTCCTACATCAAGTAAGGAATACAATCGAATTTATTTTGAACGTGTTTGACATGGGACAGTGCCCACATATAGTTTAACAGTTTTGATACGTGAGGTCAACTTCATGATGGCGCTTACAGAGAGAACTACGGTTGCAAGAGCGGACGTTGCCGAAGGACTAAGTTATCTCCATAAGCGCCAAGCATTAAGTTGACCCATTAACGATAGCATAGTGGCACTGGCGGTAAAAACTGCCCCCCCCCCCTTGCCAAATTATAAAGATAGGGTTTCTTAACATGTTGTGGAACTAACCTTTACCTGGTGTTCATGAACTGCCCTAGACGTCCTTCAGTAGGGGTGTACACCGGTGTTTCAACCACTGCTGAAAGAAACGTGTATTTCCTAACACTTTGTATATATAGACCATGTATTGAGGGCGTGACGGCTCGGGGGTCGCAGCGAACTAGACCTGTCCCTGTTATACAACATCTCAGCCCGTGTGGCAAGACGAGTAGTTGACAGTCTGGGAGGTCAGCTCGACATATTTCTGATCCTGTATGACTGGCCACTCTCCATACACTGGCCAGCCGCGTTGTGAAATATGTACCGTCACAGCTTTACGAATATACCTATCTACCCGGGCTGATTAAATAAAACACTGTGCTGTTAGAAAGAAAATCTATTTGAATGAAATTTGCTTTTTTAGTTAAGAAATAATTAGTTATGTTTAAAGATGTTCAATTCTGAAGAAAAAAAGCATTATTCTACATCTGCGGCAAGCACTGTACTGATTAAAATAACAGTTTGTAAATGGACAGTTCGTAAACCAAGCTCGGAATTAACAAAGTTGTCTTGTAGTAGATTCGTCTTTTTTTTTTAAATAATACTATTTAAAATTTGAGATTGCATATTATACATATAAAAAACTTCATAGACTGATTATGAAAAAAATTCATAGTTTAAATATTTGATCACCCAGTGTTTAAAATCGGAAGGTTTTACTACACTAGATAATTGTTTTGGACTGTAGTGAATGGATAAACAGTCATTTTGTGTAATTTTTTGAGAACTTCTCGACAGTTTGAAAACATATCACATATTTCTACGTGTTGTCACATAACATTTGAATTCAGAATGGAATATTATATAAGGTCTGCTATTTAAGAGATAGCTGTACCTGTACAAATGTCATGATTGAAGTGTCATCGCAAATAATGTAAGTGTACCCGCACCGATGGCCCCAAAAACGTAATCAAAATTTGAGTTTTGTACTTTTTATTAAAACAAATTTTATATTTCATGTTAAGGGCGCATAATTTTCACTATAATTCATGTAAGATACAAACGTTAAATGCATTTTAACTAATCTTTCAGAATCAATCATCACACAAAATTAACAAACTTCATTTCTGACTCATACTGTATATAGTCCCCTTCAGAATTTCCATTGCTCTTTCAAACTCGTGATGTGAATTTTGACACGATATTCTCGGGAGGGAACCAACCCAGGGGCCTGAAACTTCAACGGACGAAACGGTACCGAAGTTGTAGTGCTATAAAAGACCCTTCAATCATCCTCGTTACTAAAATAAAGGTAGTGTTAACATTCAGAGCTAAATAAATGGGAATTAAACAGGCAATAATTATTTACAAAATTCATTTCAAATACAGTAATGATATATTTTTATTGTATTGCCTTTCTAATGGCGAGGGTTGATTTCCTTTGGGGCTTACTTGTTGGTTCTCGCCATGTTGTATTTGTCCTTTCAAACTGTTTGTAGTAATTTTGTGTAACTGTTGTATTCAGTGATAAAGAACTGTGTTTTTGAGTGTTCAACTTTTTGAAGTACGCTACACGGTAAGCTGCATGTTATTCACATAAGGTGTATGATGTTATATTTTAAGTAACAGTCTTACTGAGTTTAAGTTAGTTGGGAATGGCTGTTGAAAACACGGAGGTAAAGTAGTCAGTTGATGGTTTGTTGTGACGTAGTTGAGCCATCTTTTTGGGCGTCTCATCATTGCGCTGAGGCGTTTTGAGGTTATGCACACTTGTGTTGATGAGCCTTTAAACAATAAAAACATCTCAGAGTAGAGAAAATTAGCAATGTAAGGAACAAAATTGACTAACTATTAAATTGCTTGGACCGGGGGGATCATTACGAACATTTTCGTATTGCGATTGACAGGGGCGATTCTAGGAAATTATATCTGGGTGTGCCCCAGAGGCTTCCATTCCTCAAGCCAAAAGCGGCGGGTACGGGGGTCCTCCACCGGAAAATTTAGCTTGGTAAGGTGCAAAATGGTACTATTTAAGGATTTTCCGAACCAAAAATATGAATATGACGTTTAAAGAAATGGTTTTATTTTTAAGAATCTTAGTGCTTTGTGATAATTTTCCAATGCTTTAACAACACAGTTGAAACGTAGTTTGAGAAAATGTACTCCTGTATAGCAGTAATAATATTTCGTTTTAGCCGCCAATTAGAAAATAACGATTTAGTTAAAAATTAAAAAATAAATAAATATAAAATTCTCATCAAAATTTTGGGTGGGCCCGGGCCCACTAAAACCACCACTGGCGATTGGTTAAGGTACAGGTGGTTGACATAATGGGACGCCCAAAACGGCGGCTTCACCAAGCTCCCGCGCATTGCCATAAACAGGGTCCCCCACTCACTGGCTATAAACATTGTATCATTTGTATTCGGATATGCCAGTCTCATCGTGGACAGATACTTCTGTGCTGTTAATCCAAAAAGTTAAAGGAGTATATGAAAAATTCAGATCTATATTCGAATAATCCGTTACCCGACTTTATTTCGCAATAATCCCCGCAAAAAAATAATGTTTATAATGAAGATGAATATATTGAGATAATCAATTCTTACGATACAAGTGCCGATGCAATCGTTTACCATCGCAGAGCTTCCAGTGGAATCGTCACAGGCGGCAGCACACACGCTCTGAGTAAAACTTAACCAAATAAAACCATTAAGGCTCCCGCCTACTGGCCGTGTGTTTGTGTGAGTGAAACACGGCGCCAAGGGTGATGTTGACCGGCTCACATGGTGGGTTATCGTCTCTACCGCAAGACACCGGAACGGCGTGAAGTGGTACCGTACATCACTTGCCCGACTGACACTTTCAGTGGTGATCCCGTACTTTTGTTGGTGGAAAGTTTTAAGCTAAGTTCATTTCATGCCTCTGCGGTAGGCTACTTTCACACGAATCCTGTGACTAGTTTTTTTAAAATATTTATTATGTAGAAAACGCTGTTCTTAGCCATTTTGAAGGGTTCCGAAATGATTTTTTTAATTGATGTGTTGCTTTGAAACGACCCGTCAGTCATCGTTTGAAGTGTTTTTTTCTTTCGTACATTGACACAATGAGAAGATGTGGAATAGTTTCGTAGAAAAAAAACGTATTTACGAATACGCTGCAACGCATTTTAAGCGTGTAGTAGGCGAAGCACTTAAGGACGTCCAAGTGGGAAAAATAAATAGTTATATATATTTATGAAATAGAGTTAGTTTTTTAGACGTTATTTTTTCCTGTTACGAAAAAAAAGCTCAACCAGTTTTCCCATAATGTTATTTCATATTCAAAAATTGCACGTTTTTAGTTCTTATAGGCGGCAAAAACCAGTGACCATAAATAAACTGAAAAATTCACGCTGAACCTACACGTCACGGATCATTACTTGACACGTCTTAAAATTCATTACAATATATGTTTGTATTTACATAAATTAATAAAAGAGGCAAAGAAATTTAAAATTTCAGATATATTCTTCGGACCAGTTCGCTTCAGTTTCGCCGCGGGTTGTCTAACCTGCCCTACGACGTGGCTCCTTGTACCGCGAGAACGCTGCTGGTTCTGCTGCGGTGGAACTTGTTTGCTGCTCTGGCCGGGTACAGGGGCTCTCTTTCAAGGCCACTCCCTCAGGCCCCGCACAGGGTTGTTGACTCCCACCAACTGGCCGAGCTTCGTCGCTTTGTTTCGTCAAGAACTCGCAGCACAATACTCCAGTTGTTTCTTTCTAGGCCGGCAACCTGCGATGTAGGTTGACGAGTCGTCCTGCCATGGGAAGGAGAGTGATGATCGTAATTATAACGCCGTCTTAATTGGTCGTGCTCCCAGGTGCTTCCCCGTGGTTTTGTCTGCAGGGAACACGGCCAGACAACGAGGGCGTGAGACAACATGAACGAAGACATGGCAGAACGAGCAATTATTGAAACTTACTATACTAAAAGACGAACAGTGAGTTAAACTGTAGTACATTTTAATTTCTCTAGTCGCTATAATAACTAGCGGGCTGACTCCTAACAATATAAATCCTCATTCAACAGGCTGCAAATCTCTTTATCAGTACGTACAATTGAATGACTCTCTGTTTGCGACGTAGGCGATCCTGTACCATTCATCCGATTGCGATGGCACTTTAGTGAGTTGGTATACGTGCGCCCGCCATGGTTTCTGACAAAAATCTATACAGACGTTAGTAGTGACGGTGTAATGGAGAGGGTGGTATAATGGGCTACTAAATAAATTAGGGAAAAATTTTGTTTTTAAACGTTTCTTAAAAAAACATAATTATGTTTTTCACTATTTAGAATTTTATAAAAAAATTTGTTCCAGATTTTTTTTTAAATTGAGACAATATTTACCGTAATTTACTACCGTAAATATTATATATACAATGCCTTAGGTGAAATTCGAAGTTCCGAATAGAACTTTCAAAAAACTTTTGAAACAATTTTTCTTTAAATTTTTGAAAATTTAGTCGAACACTCGCACTAAATGTTTTATCACATTAAATTGAAAATCTCAGGAACAAAGTCACGTACAACAACTTGTTCATATATTATACGACTCTGAGGTAGGTAAATGGCTACCACGTGAACATATTCTCTCACATTATTTTGTCCAGAAACACAGTGTTTACTCGCTGTCCGCAAAAACACCCCGGAATGTATGACAGAACAACACTCAACATAATTAAATGTTTATTGATTTACTTCTGTGTTCTTTTTTATATCATTCGTCTCTGTTGTTTTGGATATACTTGCATACATCCTGCTCCAAAGTAACAGGCCTTAACATGTAAACAAAGCGTTTCTGGTCACGCACCTGTCCTTGGGTTATTGCTTGGTATTTTCACTTGCAATCGTAACTAATTTTGTGCTGACCGTTCCGGGAACAAATATAAGTTCTTCAGATGAACCCGGACATGATCTTAATCTTTGGAAATTTTTACTTAGTTCCTGCCACTTTAGTTTGATATGGTATAAACCCACAGTACTGCGCATGCAGGGAATAAAAATGTGATCGTCACCACTTGTCGTTGGGGTTTCTCGGAGTCAGGTCGTTAGCACCACACTTCAGTAAATAGGATGCGCGTCCAAAATGTTTTGTCCGTTTGGTGACAAAAGTTTTATTGTCAGTGAACATTAATGACAGATGAGCAGACTGCGCAGACTATGAAGACTGTGTCAAAACTGCACGAGAGGTATATTTTCCACAATGTGGTTTGTCACCCTGGAAACGCTCTGTCTCAAACCACAGCATGCGTATACCACGCCAAAAAGTAGAAGGCTATACTTCGGCCGGTTTTGGGCTAGGAACACGGAGGGTTTTTGGCCTGTCAGGTTTTTCCGCCTTATTGTGAAGTAACGCCTCCACAGCATCCATGGTGGGTTTGTGTGACATTGACCTTCAACCTTGACGTCCACCTCAAAGTCAGAAAAGGTAAAATTTAGAAAAATTGTCTAAAATCTTGAACAATTTTTAAAAAATCAAAAGTTATCAATATTTGAAAAATTCTTAATCTTCATTTTTTATTTCCCCATTTATAGTTTATGGAAATTACGTCTCATTAAATTGATATATTTTAACATTTTACCTAAAAGCTAATAACGTTATTTATCATCCAACCCTTCCCATGTAAAATCAATCTAATTTATTAATTTTAATTAAATACAATACTTTTGTAACAAGTATATTCTTTTAAAATTTAGTATACGTATTAAACTTAAATGAAAATAATGTTAACTGCTTAGCCCCTCGGCTCCCAACTAAACTAGACTACATCCAATCAAGTGTTTTCTCAGGATTAAAAATAAATCTATTTAATAATATATTTTTGTGACAGTACTTACATGCCTACGTGTAAGATATTTTCGTACAGACCTCTGATGACTACACCAAACC
>PNEQ01097838.1:35565-64222 GCA_003012365.1 Medauroidea extradentata
ATGGAGGTTTTGTATCGACATTGGCTATAGTTTATATGAAGCACTGTGTCCCTCTTCAACAGACCCAATTAGAACTGTACAGTTTAAACACAGAACATGTGTGATTTGTCAGAAAACTGTTCACACGTGTCACGATTGAGATACTACAGTTTATTGGAGCCTATGTTAAATATTTTCGCGATTTTCCAGTGTCTCTAACAATAGCTGAGAATGTCTAAATTAATATTGTAGGAAATCCACAAATGCTCAGACCCCCCACCATACGTCCTCAGGTGGGTAGAGACGAGACACACTTTGCCTCGCAGTTCCCTCTGACCAGTCCAGTTGACGGCTCTCAGCGTAATAATTTTCGCGCACACGTCGCCAGCAACCTAGCCACAAGTTATTGCACACCCAAGCGTCACCCGTCCAAACTAAATCACTACATACAATTGAGTAGTCCAGTTCCAAAATTCTTCTTGTCCACTTTCACTAAAACTGAGCAAATGGCGAAAAACTGATTTGCGAGCCCATTTGTGATATGGTCAAAGCAGTTTTTCAAAGTGCGTCTGTTATTGAATAAGGCGAGTTTTGGAAACTATCATCACATCAACATCAGCGCACATTTAAAAGCTACACAAAACTGTTCAGAACTCATTTTTCTTTGATGATGGACAAGACGAGTTTTGGAACTGGACTACTCAATTATTAAATAAAGATTACTATTCTAGATACAAATATTTACGCCGGCGTATAAAATAAAAAATGAAAATTATAAAAGTTATTAACTTACAGCCAATCAGTAGGACTATCCTACTGTAAACATAGCTAAAAGCTGAAACGTCATACATTGACTCGTGACGATACACACGTCACAAGTTGTAAGTTTGTATCAATGTCACAATTGGATCTAGACTAGTCTGCCAACTCTTGGAGGACGCTAAGCCAATTATAAAGAAGCAACTATATGCAGGCGCAGTCATGTATCACTGTGTCAGCGAGCTGCAAATGAACAGCTATTGTATTCTTGAGTATATTATTAGAGGCTAGCCTTCATATCAGTGAACCCGCGAGTTTTTCCTTTTCTCTAATAATAGAAAAATATGATAACGAGAGGAACAGTAACATTCTGGTTGTGTCTGTTAATGGCATTCGAGTGGACAAACATTATTTTCAATATTTACACACGTATGCTATATATTTTTAATAATTTTTTTATGTACCCGTGTAAGAATAGTATACACAAGGAACGAAAAAAATATTAATTAGAGTTATTTGGATTTGAAGATACTTATTTCGGCGTAAAAATCTTTGTTTGAAACAGATTAAGGCACATATGACATAAAATGAGATTACAACTACTAACACATATTTTAAACAGAGTTGCAGTTTACATTAAATTATTCCACGCGAGCAAAGCCGCAGCCAAGAAACTAGTTAAAAAATAAAAATAATCACTTAAACAACTTTGTGGCCAAAATCCTTCCTTTCTACGGCTTTTGCGATAATTATTTATTTTTGTCGAATTAAAGCAGATGTAGAACCCATCTTACAAATTAGTTGAAAAAAAATTTATTAACGTAGTTTAAATTTAAAAAAAAGTATTTTGTTTTGTCTAACTATAGTTCACGAAGAGCAATGACGGTTATATGCTTTGTCTTGAAAAATATTAAATCATAATAAACTTAGTAAAACATTTTAAACTTAAATTTGGAGACGGCTTTCCAAAAAAGCACTTTTTTATGTTCAAAAATAATTCACTAAAATCAGCATACACTCGTTAAAATGTTTTTGAAAGCGAAACCATTATACGAAGAACAAATCTCTGAAATAGTCAATTCATTTTACTTCAATCGCTTTGATGTTTCTCATAAAATTTAAAATGTAATAAACTCAATCTTAATATGAAATTTCTACGAACCATCTTTGTAATGTAAACGTGGCTTTCAAAATTCATGTTACATAGCTAAATGAGCAATTCATAAATTTGTATTTCTAAATCTAGAAAGATTAAGTCGTCTAAATTACACTAATTAACTAGGGAAAGCATGTTGTTCCTTTTATTTACGTTATTGTCTTACTGTAACTTAAGTGACATTCCGAAAATAAGCAATAATATGAAAATATAGGAAATAGTTTTTGACAAATTAAACACTTGTAAGGTTTGTTACATACCGAGTTTGCCGCAACCTATAAAGAATAAAATCAAAATGTTAAAGAAATTCCTATTTTTATCGACCAAATTTAAAGATTACACTCTTAAACAATTATTATATAATAAAAATTAAATTTTTATAAGGATTACTGTCACAGCACGTAGCTAAAAAAGTAATTATGCTTCAAACTGTTCAGCTTGTTGCTGTGTGTTGCGATTTGTATATACATTACAGTGTGTGTTGCTGTCCTACCTGGTGTGGTAACCTTACACTACTCCCAACCTGTGGGTCATATGTTTTCATTCAAAATCAGTTCATGCAGAACACTTCTGAATGGTGTATTTAATTCTGGTTACATGATGCCAGATATGTGCTAAACTCCTGCCAGTTGGTGTCTTTCATTGGAAATTTATCACGCACGGTGGAACTAGAAGGAAATCAGAAAATAGAGCATGTCATAGTTTTCAGTGTGAGATCACGCAGTACTTACAGAAATACATATTCATTCAGTTGTTTCGCGCTAGGCAAGTGATAAACTGTACATTTGTCGTGGAGATGGAAGTAAATCACATTTGAGCTGTGTGAAGAGACATTTGGCGAGTCATGTAGAGGTTATTAAAACTTTTTTTTTTTAATTCATAGTAGGTACAGGCAAGCAGAAATAGATTTGGCCATTAACAAAAATTGCACGAACTAAAAATTTTTTTTTTCGTGTACCTGATTGAAAACTAAATTATTATATTTTTGCTAAAGTGATGGATAGAGTCCACATTTTTTGGTGAAAAGAATTCTGCAACAATTTGTTTTAGTATCTTATGTGTTCATACACAGCTCTGCTTCATGGTCAGTGATTGGCTGTTTATAACTCTCATTATCTAGGGTTCTACCCGCAAATCACAGACGTGTGGTGTCGCAGTAACCTTGTTCCTGTTGGCACAGTCAAATGAGCCACGCCTATGCAATAATACATTCTACCAATAAACGTGAAACAGAACTGCAGGTGTACACGTAAGGCATCGAAACAAACTGTTGCAGAATTCTTTTCACCAAAAATCATGGGCTCTAGTGATGGCTATAGAATGTTTACACAGTCTTCTGCAAGATGAGAACTTGGCGTGAGAAATGTTTTTAACTTCATTGTTTTGATATTAGAGTATGATAGATCGAATAAGGAATCTCACATAAAACGATATTTTGTGTTATGTCAGTGCTGTTTTAGCTCTATGGCTGTAAGCTTGATAGGCAGAGACTTAAGCTGTGCAAGTTACATTGATGTTTCGAGAGTCACTTACTATACGACCTCTAACTGAACTGCAGTTCATGTTCAGTCACGTGCTCACTTCCTTGCTTAGGGGATATATACATAGAGTTAATGTCCTATTACTTGCCATGCTGTGAAGTTATATCAAAATATATCATCTGCTGTGCGACACTTTGCCGAAATAAAGCTGTTTGGAAAAATGTAGTACATTTTTTCAAATACTATTTCGGCATATGTTAAATGTTTCACTGTTGTACGTCGGCATGTCGATCCCCATTCATTTTCATGCCAAACATGTATTTATTTATTTTTTGTTTATATCGACTTGATGTTTTGGTTTTTACCTATTTTCTAATAGTATTATAATTGTTGTATGTTTGTATCAAGATATTCAGAGATGTAAAAGGTTACTTTACCAAGTGCTGCAAAGGCGAATTTTATGGATATTTTGCTCTAAGCTGAATGTTGGTATCACAGCAAAGATTATAATGAAGTTTCTTTGTATATATGGTCAAAGCTTTCTTGCAACGTGTCAATGCCCCCGAAGTCTTCACTCAGCTCTAGTCAACAAGTTCATGCGCGGTAATTTTCAGCAAGATCAAGGATGAGAAAGTGGAAACGCCTTAACTACATGTTTTAAAGTGTTATTGATCGTCGTTGCTGTCAAGAAGGTACGAGACGTTAACAACCTGATTATACAGAGCACCAGGCTGCGCAGTTTACCGCGACGATTTAAAACTGCCTGTGTGTTGCCTAATAACTCTCCTGCCTTTCTTCTGATAGCATGGCTTTTGGCAACTTTCTTCTATAGAACGTTCTTGAAGAAGAAGAATAGAGGTGTTTATGCAAAGTAACTTGCTGGAGTTAAGTAGGTTTGTTCAGCCATGTGACCAGGTTTTCTCGATAAGTAATCTATAACGAAACACCTGCTGGAAATTCAGGTAATTAGGATGGTGGGAATTGAAAATACATTTATTGTATGGTTCTTAAATATTTTACTAAATGCGATGACAACAGCACAATTTTATGTCTCTTAATTTACATTTTTGATAATTGCACTTCACACCACTGACGTTTTTCGTAATGGTTAATGAAAATCTTTTTCCCCTCTTTAAACGCGCTTCTTCTGCCAATGGCAGCTTACCATGAGTTGATCAAGAAATCGGCCTCGTGACATACTACAGCCTTGAAAACTTTCCCTTGGTTACTGTTTGAATGGCCTAACCTGAAATGTTTCCGTTTCCAGGCTAACCGGATTTATTACAAACGCCGAAATTGTAGCGACCATTGCAGAACCTCTGTTCTAGATTTGATAACTGCTTCGAACTATTGCCGCGAATGGAATAGCGCAAGTGATCAAATAAAAAAGTACATTTGAAACTTTGTATGAAAATAGTTTTGTGATATACAAAAAATAGTTCTGACTTACGTGTAGCAGGTGTGAAATGTTGTATTTGATGTGGAGCACAAGGAACAAAATTATCACCATTTCCACGATGACAATTTCCTGAATAATCGTATCTGAGATATTAGATAGTATATAACATAACATACGAGTCAAAAGTCAGATGAATGTACCGAGATTTAATGCATAATTTTACCCAGAAAAATAATTTGTTTATATAAAATTTTTATTTGAATGTCACAGCAGATCAGGAATGGTTTGAAGACCAATTTAAACCAACTCTATATAATTATAAACTAATAACAGGTATAGTTTCCTTCAGAAATCAATTTCTGTGTTTGGATGTATGTTTACAGTTTTGCTTTCTTCGCCACTTCTAAACAGCTTCTCTTGTATGTCATTTGTAGCTTTGTAAAATTGTCATTAATGTATAACTGCAGAAGATACTTAAAATTCATGTATGTGAAAAAGTCACCTTAAGCATAAGGAATTATTAAACATGTATTACGTTATAGATACAAACTATATCTTTAGAGATACGCTAATATGAATTTTAGATATTCAGCATGTTAAAATTCTAAGCAAGTAAAGTTTTTCTCTGGCTGGTATCTCCTTTCCTCGCAATATCATAAAGGGAAGTGAGTCTACAGTTTATTACAAATGCTGTTCATAAAGTGACCCAGGGAAGAACTATTCTATACAAAAATTAATGTAATTGAGGCATAACGTGTTGTAATTTACAATTATCAAGTGTGAAATCTACGGCTCAATCTAGTAAATTACTTTTAGAACAGAGTCTTAGCCGAGCGATATATCCCTTAAAATATATCGTTCTTAGATTACATGCCTCATTGTATTTAATCGTAAATCACACTTATCATCATCTCATGAAGTGGAGAATTAAATTTCTACAGGTCTACCTGATATAGAAAAGTCATGTTTCTAAAGTGTGGTTTCATATACTGGTGTGTATATTACACAATGTCATATTCATATTTAAGAACCCCAATTTACTATATATATACAATATAGTATTAATTTTTAGAATTTTTGCACTATCGTCTAGAATCAGTATAAATTCATTGATTAACGCTGGTTTTTCATTGATTTGATGAAACTGATTCATTCCGAAAAAGTAAAAAACAACTGGGCAATCAGGGCATATTCGTTGGTTCGATTAAGAGTGATGCTGTGTTCATGGTTTCGATTATCCGTAGTTTTCCCAAACTATGACAAAGAATGTTAAGGTTTTTACTCCTAACAGAACATTGTATGTTACTTCAGCAGCATTTTCCCATTTGAACTTAGGCAATTGTTCGCGCTCTGAAAACCTCGCTGTCGACAATAAGATGTAAAGTGTTAACTTTTATTCCTATACTGCATGTTTGGAAATTTGGGCCGAAACTAAGTATTTTTATTAATATGAACCCTCCTGTACACTTACATAAAATAATTTTCTGTGATTTAATTGCGTACAAAGTTGTAGAATATTAAGCCTGGTAGAAAATTCTGCACCATCAAGCGTGTAGTACAGTTTGCAAAACATTAAGTTCTGACACAGTTTAATTTTGCGCACTTGCATCCTATTCAACCTATCCTTCACCATATCACTTTTCCAGGTATTGTGTGCCACATGTTATGCAACGATGATGCTTATAGCTGAACTATTATAGTTTATAAATTTTCTGTAGATGTAACTATTGAAATAATTAATTTTAACTCACTTAGAAAATACAAAAAGCAACTGAGCATCTTAGCCTCTCCTATTCAGTAGTCTATTTATATATGCGAAGTACCCAAAATCTAAATTTTTAAAGCATGACACTCGTTTTAAATACATATTTTTACATCCCCAAATATTCTCCTTGACTTCTACTTCCTGTACGTTATGCTTACAATTTTCACATAATTGAAAAATAATTTTATTCTGAAACGAATAGCGGTTTTTGGTATCACACACTAAATATAATACTATAGCCAAGCAAATATGTATTGTTTCGAATGTTTTTTAATATCTAATTTGCGAAATATGTTTCTAAATTATCAAGTCATTTGTTTACAGATAATTTGGAAAATTACGCGAAGTTTTGACAATCAAATCACTGAATGAATTTGTCAAGGTTATCGAAATTGAAGATGAAGGTCGAAGAACCATGATGTCATGGAATTACGGGTAGCTACTCAGCTCACCCACGCCAAGGGTTCGTTAGGAGTGTTTAACTAAACACGTATCCTCTCTTAGAACCCTGTGTCAGAACCTACTAACTCTTCTACTTGGTATGTTGTTTAATCAAAAAGGTGACGATTTTTGGATAAAAATGTCTCTGAGCTATTTCGTTTATTTGTCAAAGCTTTATTTGAAATATTTAAGTATTTAGATCTAATTTAAGAATACTTTTTTAAACAAAAGCGTTTATTAATTTTAAGCTGAGAAATTTTGAATGCCACCATTCTTCGATTTTCATTGTTGCGGCGGCCAAAAAGTAATTTACATCGTAGACGTGTTTCGCACAGTCATATCTGTGTTAAATAAGGATATATATATATATATATAGTTAGATGAATTTGTATATTTATTTGGAAATAAAATGATCTTTTTAAATATTGGTACGTTTATATGTAACTGCACGTTTGTGTGATTTGGTATGCGTATGTGCCCGTCACAACATAGCCGTTTAGAGGCTAGATTTATGTAGTTCGGAAAGATATGTTTAGAAATAAAGTTTTAAGAGAGAAATATAATTTTACAGTGCGGTGGGCAACAAAAAGTTTAATGAGAATTTAAAGTTTCATGGCAATATATATGAAAAAACTGTGTGAAAGCAACATTCTTCTACGCCTCCCACAAAGGCGACCTTGGTTCGATTCACGGCGGGGTTGGTCTCCGGATTTTCGCATGTGGGAATTGTGCCGAATGATGCCGTTGGTAGGCGTATTTTCTCAAGGATGTCCCGTTTCCTCCGCACTCCCACCTCGTGTCAACCCTGACCAGCACTAGACATGGATGTCAAGCGCTGACCAAAATCTCTCTCACTCAATTTTTCTTCTAGTTTTTGTAATGTACGGTACATGTGCTTCCGGAAAGCATAATTGTGTTGTATAAAATGCCAAAGTGCACATATTCCATATTAATAGGCAACCTTGTGCACATGTGCAACTTTATTTTCCTGAGTACAATTCAAGGTCCATCGTGGAACTGCTCCTGATCTAGCAACTAGATCAGGTTAAATTACACAGCAGGAATGTATTACCATTAATCACTTCTAATTACAAAATAAATAGGTCTCCGCCCGACACGGATATCTGAGTGAAATAATACATATAGTTGTGATACTTATTTTGTATAAATTATCACGTTTTGCTTCCTCTATGAGACGCAACCAAGGCTAGTTTGCTCAAAATTTAATTAACATTTACCAATGCATGCAGAGAAAGACATTACATTAAGTTTAACATCCATTACGTAAGTCAACCACAGAATATCAGGGAAAATATAATAGTGGATTCGTTTACAGAAAAGGAAAGAAAATTGCTCAAAACATTTACGTGAGATAATGCTAATAAATATAAATAATATTGTAATACAAGAGCAACCAACTAACTACCTCCGGCAAATGTACCGAGAACCATGCGAGAGAGTCGTGCCTTAGTACAGATATCATATAAATTGTCTTTCCAAAACTATATCCTTTCGTTTTTGTACTGTAGTGCAGGCTAACTCTGTCGCTATAGAAAGAAGTCACAGTACCGTGAACAATCTTCTACTGCATCACTTAAGGTCCTCGTCGTCCGATCGTCCCAGTTTTCCATCACAAGGATAGACCTCTGAATCTCGAACTATCTTGGTCGTGGGTATAAAATCGAGCCTTTCTAGGCTCGCGATGTAGCATAGCTAGTCTTCCCCGTGTCCTTTCCAGAACTTTTCTTCCAAAACGTTCCTGCCACATAATACTCCAAAGCACTCACAACAAAATCTCCTAGCTAACCGTCTGCGCTTACAATCGATACTAGGTGGTTCCCAAACAAAAATTATATAGAGAAAAGGTCAACAGCCATATTAGATTTAAATACAATTATTTACGTTATTTATTAACCAAATATTAACATAATATAAGAACTATAGCGAGGTATTCAAAGTTAAAGTTAAAATTACATCTGTAATATATGCAAGTACTTTAGATACATTACATAGTATGCAAATTTCAGAAGAACTACATTATAAACATTTCTTAAAAATAAGCAAAGCTTCCTTTGGAAATCAGTTGCAAAGATATATTTTTCAAACATTACAATATTATCAAGGCAAAAAAAAATGCAATGAATCGATGGGGTGCTTAAATGTAATATTTCATTTATTAATCCCAGTCTACAGAACTTAGATATTAATTTGCACGCTTTAAATAAAAATTAGTTGTGAAAATTAACAATGGCTGAACCGTAGAGGATGCTGACTGGGTCCATAACAAGGAAGATAACATACTTCGAACGTGTTACCAGAGGACAGAAGTACAAAATTCTACAACTCATCATTCAAGGAAACATGTAGGTGAACAGTAGCGCAGGAAGACAGAGAACAGGTCGTATTCAAGACATCAAGGATTGTACCGGTATCACCTCGGTTCAGAATCTCACCCTGAGTGCACGACAATGTATGTACATTGTAGCTGCCGCAGATGATCTCCTACACTCTTGTAGAATATGGCACTCCGAAGAAGAAGACGAAGTAGTTGCAAAAATGTTTAGTTTATGCTGTCGTAATAATTTTTTTTTTGCTATAGGTTTGCAGTAGAAAGTTTAGTCAGTTTTTGAAGGCCACGGATTCCTGTTTGTACGGTTTTGCAAATTATGTTATTACATTTTTTGTCCTATAAGGAAAAATGTATCGTAAAACCGTCATATTGATTTTAGGTGTAACTTAATTTTTCCATATCAAAAAATTTAATAATTATGCTTAATTTACGACACATAATGAATTTTTATTTAAGTCTATAACTAACAAAGATATAATAAAGTGGTAGGCGATAATAAGGCCCACCCGGTAATGAGGCCTAGGTGCTGTTTAGAATGTTACCCGCCAGCGAACATCTTCGCTAGCAGCATAGCTACAAATGTACTTGTGATGTTATGTAACGAAAGTAGTTTCAAACTCGTAGTCGTAATTGTTTTTTGTAGAGCGCGCGTGAAAGAATACGGAGGTGAGTGTTACCTTGAAATTATAACTTTTCTTCTCTAAAGAACCTCTGCCCTTCAAGGTGTGCACTTGAAATACATATACGCGAAATAGGATGTCAATATATATAATTAACAATACAACCATGCATTGAAAGTCCATTTTACGTTATTTCTCTTATTCATAGCAAATAAAATAATAATTTCATACTAACAGGTAATAAGGCCCACTCGCGTTTTGAGTGGGCCTTATTACCTGCCATGAAATTTAAAGTTCATTACGATTTATTTGTTTTAATTTAAATACCAAGAATCACTCGGAGGCTGTTAACCTCCATGTTTTAATTGCTGTATTTATTTTTATATAAAATGAATGGGTTAAAGAAAATATGTCAGTTACTGTGACTATGTTTTAGTACCCAGAACATTATTTTAACAGCCTGTTCTAATATGGCCATGTTTTGATAAGATTCAGTCGGATTTTAAGATACTGTGGCTGTGTGTATTACGCACGGCAGTCTTTTAACACGCCAATAAGTGAAAGATGATGACACGTCACACTTTCAAAGATTGGAATATCTTTTGAAGTCACAATTTCATGAACACCAAATATCAAACGTAAGCTTCACAAAATCCTCCGAAAGAAGGTTACTAACTACAGAGCTCAAACCCTGAATAGAAATCTCATTGAAAAGAATCTGTTCAACCGACTGCAACCATGGTTCAACCAACCACCTCGAAAACTTTTGAAGAGCGATGGACGTGCGGTGTTTGCCAAGATTATGTTGCAGACACGAAGGCATGTTTCTCATGCAATACCTGGATACACCAGAAATGTGTTGGACTTACAGCTAAAGGCGATGTCCTAAACGTAATGAGTATATAACGTGGTTTGTTGTTACCAATTTACTTAAGTTTTAACTTTATTGTTTGTGGTTCTTTTATTTATCATTTCGGTTGATGGTTTCAACTAGTCGATACGATAGTTAATGGCACTGACAGTTTTGACTCTGTAAATTTATGACTGGGCAGTTAAAGTTAGTTATAGCGACACATAGCCTACGTGTCCAAAATCTGAAATAATTAGAATGATAAACCTGAAAAAAAAATTGGAATTCTATTCGTTTCGTTTTTTATTTTACTATTTCTGACGAAGTATGTAATGTATTTGAAGACTTTGAGTTATTCCTCACAATTCAATTGATGCAGTAAGTTTCTTTTCCTCTTCCATTAGACATTTTAATGAGTGTTTTTGTGTGATTGATTTTTTTTTTAAATTAAGAACTTATAGCAGTGCTATACAGTAGGAACATATTTGTGATAATTAGTTTGTTCAAACTTTAAAGAAATCTGGGTTATTACTCTGAGTCAGTAGTGTCTACCAATACTCATAAAATTAATTAAAGTGTAATTAAAATTGCAATAAAATAAAATAAATAAAAAAGTGATTTTTTACTTATATAAGTAAGAGATTAAATTATTATCATTCTTTTATCTTTTTGACTTTTAAATGTGAAGAATTTACGACTTTTCTGGCTATTTTTTGGATTATCTTATTTTTAACATGTGCCTTATTATATGCTGCTGCAGGTAATATGGCCCAGTTACATATATTTGTGTTTTTATTTATAGAGTTACCATAACGTTTTGATAACGGCGAGTGTGTACAATATTTACGCAGGAGACGAACAAACAATCATTTCTTCTATTATACATTCTTGTACATCATCAATATTTAAATAGTTATTAGCCATTGTTTCTTAAGTGGGCCTTATTGGCCCCTCTTACCTTACCTTGGCATTGAATAATTCAGCAACACATCATATGACGGTTTTACTATATCGCTTGCTTAAAGATATAAGAAAATTAATTTGAAATTACAGCAGAAATAAGGAGATGCGGCCTTAGCGTAGCCGCCTGGATAAACAAATTAGGTGCGTTCCAGGCCTTCGAAGTGCATATTTGCTACAACAGCACGCGCACCGCGTCTAGACCTAACCTCTAGGCGCAAGTCACTGTTGCGTGCAGTATTTTGTATTAATTTTAAATACTAATAATTATTATTATAGCACGCTAAACGCATCCACGGAGATATAGAGTGTCACACGTGTCCTATTTTACACGAAACTTCTGAAAATTTTGCTAATTTTCGTATCTATTAAAAAAAAAAGACACTTATACCTACGCTCCTGTGATTTTAGAGATGCAGTACGCCAAGCAGAAACATGTTTTCGAGGCTTCTCAAAATGGCATAACTAAAATGTTTAGACTACTATAAGTAGGGAATAGAAAACAGACTCGTAAAACAGAAAAAATATGTCCTTTTTCCTTGACAGTGTAGTTTTCAGAAATAAAATTATAGCGCCCCCACTCCAAATTCCATAGAAAATATAAGACTCAGAAAACACCGCGTGCTAATACAGTGCTCTTCGCATATAGGTGGTGTTATTTTTGACACAGCCACCAGTCGTGCCCGAATTGTAACGTTGTTTTATTGCACACAGTTCATTAAAAATCTAACGCCAGGACACGTGTTAAACCAACCAGATAACTTAACACAACATTGACAAACGGCTTCGTACTAGAGGATATGTGGGGTTGAACTGGCCCACTGTAGTTGAGAACTGAGAAAATTAAAGTGGGCTATACGCCATCATTTCGAGTTTTGTTAATTTTTCTGCAAAATTAGTTTCAATTTTTATTTTATTTTTTTTTCTTTTTTTGTGGTGATAGGACGTAGAATACGACTAACCAGAAACATTAAATGTGAAATGATGTTCGTTAACTCAAATTATTGAACTGCAAAACGATTTTTTTTATTTTCACAAACCCTTTTAAGACCACGTCCGGTAGTTTTACAGTGATTTTAAAAATATTTTTTAAATCAAGATATTGTTCATATCGAAGGATCTCAGCATTGTTTTCGCTCAAACATATCATTATTTGTACCTAATTATTTTTTGTTACCAATAAATTTCATAGTTTTCCAGATTTTGGCTCCCAAATTTTACCAACTTTTTAATGAAAACAAGCCAAAATTAAGAAAAGTAATTTTTTTTTGCGAACGAACGGTGCTTTATTTTGTAAACCACCTACAAAGAAATCTGCACCGTATGTATGCTCGTAGTCTTTAATTTTTTTTTTCACATCATCCCGTTAAGAAAGTTTTGAGATTTTTGCAACAATGTAATATACTGCCTAGCATGCCTTAATGAAACAATTTCATTAATATTGTATTCAAACTGTCCTCCACGTTAAAATCTGCCATGGTAACATGGACGAAATATATCTTAAATAAGTTTTATTGACTATTTTATATTAAACCAAAAATGGCCGCAGTATGATCATCCACTTCATCTGCTTTTGCAACTACTATTATTTTTTTCAGCCTGACAAATAACCCAAATCATTAAAGAGTTACACAGTTTCGATGAAAATAGTTTACAAAGTATTGTGATTTTTTCTAGACAAGTAATTTTACGTTTACGCCTTTAATTAACTAACGAAAATGGTTTTGAAATGGATAATTAGCTAAAACCATTAATTTGTTTTGCTTAAAAATACTTGAAATAATATAAACTACTGTCAACAAAATAAAGACTTTTTTTTACAAGATTTCTCTTCTTTCTTAAAAAAAAAGACTAGTTTAAAATAAGTGTAAATCAGAGAACATGGCCTTAATTGAAGCGTGCATTTCCCGTGTATTCGTCCAACAGAGAGGATATGAATGCTCTCCATTCCTCGCCCCGGGGGCGAGTATGACCGGTCTCTTGTCTAATTGGTGCAGGAGAGGGGGAGGAGCGGCTTGTTTCAAGGTCGCCGAGATCATGCCCAGCCCAGAATGTCGTGCGTAGTCTCAGCACAACCTTGGCAAGCCTTCCTCTTCGCGTGTCCGTCCAGCCGTCCGCTCCACTTCACAGCGGAAGGAATTGCAGGTGAAAAAAGTGGAAGGTTGCCAACCAACTGACTCATTTGGACTTCTCTCCCCCCGCCCAACTTCACGGTGATTCAGCTTTCACACTCTCTCACATACACGCACACACATACAGGGAAAGTGATCCAACAAGCATAACTTTTCTTTGGGAAGTGGATTAAAAATACGCAGGCAGGTAGGTGTTGTTGTTACTAGCGACTGGAAAATGTCACGTTCTTATCTTGAGTCAAGCAAAAATCGAACTGAATTATACTTATGTCATAGTAGCAATTGTATCTCTGTTCAATGGACTCGCCTTTGGGAGCTTATATCCTATAACACACCAATAAATACATCAAGACTATAGCCTGCTTGATGTCGTGTAAATTTGGCTACTTATTAACGGTAGCAACCACTGTACATTAAGTTAATGTTCGAGAATGTAAAGTACAATGGATTAAATCCTGTAGGCAACTGAACTTGTGAAATATTCCGTCTCTACTTGTGACCAATTTTTTTACTTCAGCTGCCTTTGATCTTACAGAAGCCTTCGTTGCACAAGAAACTAGGACTATGATCCAGTATATAAATGATGAATTAGTGATTTATTACTGTTTATTTTGAATGTTTAGAGTATTCGGTATGTAGCCAATAATGGACTACCTAATCTGTGACTTAAGCAGGTTCTAGAGTGAAATATAGATTAAGAAAATCACCTGCGCTTCCCAGAAATCTATATTTAGTATTTTTAATTCTCTAGAAAGTCACTAAAAAGTGTGCAACCTATTTTGTAGAGGTAGATATTTTGTATGGTGCCTTCAAAAACGTTTTATGTACAAGGAGTGTAATGAGATTAAACGCCCAAACTTAAGGGCAGTTATTACTCGTGAAAAAAGAAAGTAGACATTATATGAGATCCTTTGAAACAATGTGAATATTAAGGGTTGAAAGTGTCCTGAAAATTAAAATTTTAAACAGCACTATATTGGCAAGGCCTGAAAAAGTATTGGAGTTAAATTACGATTCTAGGCTAAAGTTAACGATAAGTGTCACTGACGTCTTTAAACAGTGAAAAACCACACTACATAAGGCCTACTTTTATTTTTCGTGAAAGTAACAGGGGCGATAACCATCTTTCAGCACAAATTTACTTTGCCACAACGTTTTGTGAACATTTCTTTTCGTCCATTTAAGCAGTACATCACAATGAACATAAAAGGTATTCTTGTTTCAAACGGGGGCCCCGGTGGCCGAGGGGACCGACCTCCCGTGGCTCAGTTGGTTGAGCGGCCGGCTTTGGTGCGGGGGGTTCTGGGTTCGATTCCCAGGTCTAGCTGGGTGTAAATTTGTGTTTGTCCATTTGGGTCTCAAAAATTGTCATTCTCAAATTGCCTCACGTAAAGTACTGGGGTCACTCAAATTAAGTCACATTAAAGGGGGCAGTGTTTGGTGTAGTGGCGATGCGGAAGCTTCCGCATCGCCACTGCACCAAACATTTTAAATAAAAAATTTAAAAAAAGGGTCAGACCTCTCGCCTCCCACCACGGCAATTCGGGTTCGATTCCCGGCGGGGTCGGACCCGGATTTTTGCATGTGGGAATCGTGCCAGACGATGTCGCTGGTAGGCGGGTTTTCTCGGGGATCTCTCGTTTCCCCCGCCCGCTTTTCTTCATACTCACATCATATCACCCCGCACCAAAGACCTCGATGTTAAGCGCTGACCAAAATCTCTCACTCACTGGTTTCAAGCGCTTGATTTTAAAGTTTAGAAACATTTTTGCTGCTGTGACAATAACACAGTGCCAAATATGTTGGTAAAACGAGTTACTTGCAACTAGGAAATTGGCGTGTCCCAGCGTGCCAATAGCAAACGCATTAATTTCCCTTGGTGTATTATGAACGACATAACGTGGAACAATGTCGAAGTCACGATGTAAGCAATATTTCAACACACAGACAGTTATACGACTCAACCAATATATTTCCGCAGCGAGTTCTACAGCAACTGGCAACAAAAAACTCACACATTCAAGTAGGCTGAGTAGCACCATTTCTGAAATACACAGACTTATATGGAACAAAAACGTTCATACTGAATGTCTAAAGCCAGTTAATTTTCGTGATAACAATTTTTCAAAAATTTGCTCCCTGCCTTACTTGCACAACAGCAGCTCCGTCTCGTGGTCAGTAACTGAATGTTTTTAAGGGGTATGGAAAGTTAAGATGTCGAGCGAACAACTGGAATACTCAATCGTTGATTAAATCTAAACTACTTATCATAATTCTATGGGATATTTTGCCGAGTAGATATTCTAATAGCGGACGTTCATTTATATAGCTCTGGGTGGTAGCATGCTTTGTTCTAGAGTGAAAAATTAATAATGGCATTTAGAAAATCAAGGGATTGAAACCACAAAATACATAAGACTTAAAAAAAAAGTAATTTTTATTATTTTTGGTACGACGGTATCCCGGATTCTGTAATAACCGAATTTCAAAAATTTTCACATTTTGATTTTAAAGTAATTTTACTCTCCGAAAACCTCTGCGCGAGTGGTTTACGGATATCAAAACTGTTTTAAAATCAAATCGATTTTTTTTTTAAATTTGGGTTACTATGGAGTCCTATATATAATTGAAATAAAAATTATAAAAAATTACTGTTTTTCGGTTTTATGTGTGTTGTGGTTTAAATCCCTTATTATTTTAAATACTGTTTTTAAATTCTTACCCGAAAGCAAAGTATACTACCGTCCAATGCTATATTAACAGACGTTCGATAACAATATTTCTATTCGGAAAAAAATTTCCATTGAAGTAAGATGAATAGTTTAGAATTTATCGACAGTTGAATATTCCAGTCGTTCGCTCGACACCTTAACTTTCCACACCTCTGAAGTCTCAGCGTCGCGAGAGTCTACCAGCAAGTCACAAACATGTGGTGTTGCAGTATCCTCACTGGCACAGTCAAATGAGCAACGCACCTGCAATAGTACATTCTGTCACAAACCATGAAGCAGACCTGCAGATGTGCACGTAATCATTTTAGAGGAGCCCTCGAGCAGCGGCGGCGTTGCAGCGTTTCACGCGTATTCTTTTTTAAGCGAAAACGCTTAACTTTTTCATATTATGTTTATCTACGAAAACAACAGACACTTGAAACAATTCTTCTATGTTTTCAAAAATTCAGCACGCTTGTTATAAACCTGAATTTCGGGCTTCGCAAAATGGCTAAAAACGGTTTTTTAGACTGTTGTAACCCCGAAAATTCTACCTGAATCCGTAAAGTGCAAAGCGAGAGCCATGCGTTGGTCTTTACTTCATACTACTCAGAAATAAAATGCTGTAGTCCCGTAGGAAAAAAGACTACAACGAAAACCTTGCACTCCAGTTTGACGCGCTGCGAATAGAGGCGATATGCTTCTCGTCAAACGTGGGACACTGGCTCTTATCGCTACGCTGCTCCTACGCGTCAAAGGTGGAAATTCGACACCGGCAAAGACACGGTAGGCACAAAGGTGCATCGTTTGACGCTTAAATGACACACAGGAACACATTGGGCATGCTGTTTATCAACCTCACAAATTGCCGATTCATGTTAAAAGGGCAGTAATAATGGACTATTGCCGTTTTAACATGCAATACTCAACGTTTGTTAAAAGGGCAGAGGAAAATTATTTCAATTGACATTATGTTTGCATACAAAATATGTAATTTCATGTTTTGTCGTTTTAATATTGCATTTGTCGTCATAAAATGTATTATCAGAGATGTGGATGTAATGTTTGTTGCATTTACTAAAAATTGTTCCTGGCTGCACACATTTTTGTTAAACTACCGGTTATCTGCCCCTCCTCACTTATATTCACTTATATTCAGACAACTGTGCGGACCAAAATAAGAACCATGCTGTTTCAAAATTGCTTCTGTGTTTAATAGGTATAAAACGTTTCAAATAAATTCAACCCTTCTTCCTTTCACATTCGTTGATACAGTTTTTTCACCTGTCATCGCGATTTTGCAATCATGAAACGGAACTTGAAAAGCATGACAGGACAAACAATGCACATGCGCTTAAAGAACTGACTATACAAAGAAGCCAATCGTGAAAAGTCACTGTAACTGAGATTATAAGTGATGATATAGTTTACGATTCCCAAAATTGGTGGCCGTAATACTACAAAAACACCCCACCTCCATTGAAAGTGAGAACAAAACAGTTTGGGTTACGTTCGGTATCAGTAGTTTGTACCACTTCATACACAACTCAGCTACATACTTTCATTATGCGCCATTATACACAAACTGATGTTCAACTCTCAGTAGACATGTCGTATCCTATTGATAAAGAGCCAATGAAACGTGTCAAGATTGATAGCATAATGAAGTCCATCAGATATGTTAGTGGTGAGCATAAATATTTTAATTTACAATTTGCAGTGGCCACATTGTTAAAAACAATACTAGTTTTGTGCGTAGGCCTTACGTTTACAGTATGTATATTGAGTTATTGTGTTCGGTAATTTGTATCTTCAAATAAACATTGTGTGAATTTGTGAAGATATGATTTTTGTAATGCATAGCATGTTCTAAGTTAAAAAGGGTATATACCAAAAATATTGGACAGATCAAAACAATCTATAACAACTTCATTATTGTGTTATGTATTGCATTAAGCAACACCTTACAAAACTAAAACAAAGCATAAGTCTTTTTCTAATTCAAACACATTATTTTGTACACATTTTCATATTAACAACATATTATATCTTACAAGGCAGAAGTCCAGTACATTAAATTGCTTCTTAGTATTGGTATTATCTAAAAAATATTATTAATGTGCAAATGATGCAGTGATATATATAAATTACGCGGCGCAGTTCAATCATCAAAACGTCACTGGAAACATATTTGACAGTTTTCTTTGTTTTGCCGAAAATTTGCTTACTTGGACTCCTGCCCTTCTAACAAAACGGGTTCATATATTATTGTCAGTGAGCTAAACAACATGCTGGCGAACTATGTCGGTTGAGTTGCGGAACATTTTGTGTATCATCGGACACTTTGTGTACTATAAAATAATTTTAACTTAAACTATTGTACGAGACATAACGAAATAATTCGCAGATATCGTCACATAACATGAGCTTACGGTTTTCATTAAATCGTAAGCAATAATACAAGTATATTTGTATATTAAGTAAAAACAGGTTAGTCAGATTGATATGGTCTGTACTCTGTAATCTGGTTTCTGGAACTCAGTGACTCACTGGAACTGTGTGCCAACTTTCTCCTTATAAATTTCCCCCAAACATCCGTCAAGGAAGTAAACTAGTATACTGAAATCGTTGTGACGTCAAAAGTACCCAAATACCTCTCAGCCAATTAAGCTTAAAAAAAAAAAAAAGAACTAAACGACTGCGTATTGTTTACTTAAGAACTTTCTGCGTGTTAACTTGAAGCAAATGTTGGGATGCGAAATTTGTAAGGTTCTATATATTTTTATTAGAAAGGCATATCTAAGGAGGCAAACAACGATCTCTTTGTGCATGTAATTGTACGTACAGTCAAATCTTGTCCTGTACTGCATATGTGTATGTTGACTTGAAAAGAGATGCCATTACAGAGAAATGTTATGGTCAAGTTGTACTCATTTCAATTTGATTGCAGAATAGAGAAATATTATAACCGTACAGTACAGCTTCCGTACTCAGTTTCGGGTAATCACAATTTTTTAAAAATATTTTATTTCAAGTGGTTTTCTTATCAAGAGAATGTTATAAATAAGCACGTTTAATTCGAATGAACTTTTTCATTTCTTATCTCATAAAGTTTTTGGTTCAGAGCGTTAACATTTTTTAAAAAGAAAACACTTGTTCCTCTACAACAATCTTCAGCAGCAAAGTAAGGAAGGAAAGTGTGACTGCACAACTTTTAGTATAAGATTACTTTTTGAATACAGCATAATCACAATGTATTCAAATTTGCTGCATTGCAGAAATATATAAAAAAAAATTATACTCATGTTGCAAAAACATAAATGAAGTGCAATGTTAAGTTTCAGCTGTTTGAGTATCTGTAATATTAAGTGACTGGCTGCTAAAATCTATTTACATGCAATTTTTTTCCAAATCATCCAGATGAATACAGATATACAAAACAATATACACCCAATACATTAAGCGTATTTTCGCAGTTTGTTTAGTAATAGGTTAGTTACGTGTGTTCAAAACTAAATTTTCACGTCAAAAAAAATGCTTTCTGTGAACAAGTAGGACCTCAGATAAAGAGAATTTTAGAACAATACGATCTCTGCATCAAAATATAAATGGAATATCTGAATATGCTGATATATTATTTTAAAACAGGAACAGACCAGCAGTTCTGTGTACTCAACTTCAGTTAACTTTATAGGGTTTGTCTTGTATTACGATGTTTGAATCGCATCACCATGTAGAAACGGACAATAATTGGGCTAAAATGACCGAATCATCTCAACAGGATTTTCGGCTGTCGTCCGGGATAAACAAAGTTCTTAGTTTTACTCACCAGAAGTTCATACATTTTATGTGCTATTTTAAAAGGTAAAGCTATTTATTTTGTTACAAGGTGCAATTCAGTTCGACTTTCAAACACGTGGAAGAAATGTCAAAATCTGGTTACTACTCTAATCAACGTGTTCCTGACTTAGTTCGCCAAAATTGGTTAACACTGTTGAACAGGTCACCGTGCGTTACGATAAAATGGTAAAGGGTGATGCAGCCCTATCACCTCCAACATATAAACTTTCCCTCAACGACTTTGGTTTAGTGGATATATAAATATTTTCGGTACCAAAGGGCGCAGAAAAGATAACTAATTTTCTGAAACATATGTAACCTCCATATCTTAATTTTTATTTTAAACAGCCGACGGAAAATAGTTATTTTCTTACGCAGATCTACAGTGGCCACAAAAATAACAGGCAACCCATGCCCTGAAGATGTGTAAAATGCAAGACAATCTTTCGGTTCTCCAATTTGAGAGAAAAAAAAACATATCTAAGCTAACAGGGATCAATCCCTAATACCTCGAATTAGTGGACGCTAGCGTTGTTTTACGTACGAGGCACGGAAACGGGGATGGTTATAGGTAGAATATAACACGTCCTTCAAACTCCTCATCGCCTCTAGACGCGGAGTACTAAACTAGAGCGCCGTGTTTTCGTAAAAACAGTTTTTCAACGCTACTTCAAGCGATGATCCTATTATTTAATTTGTAGAAAGTATGAGGTAAAGTGCAATGCAAGTTTCTATGGTTTAGTTTTCCGATTATGGTTGATATTTTCTCAGCTACATCAGTGAGAAAAAGTCATTTTTAGCACTTTTGAGGAGCTTGGAAATCATGTTTTTAATTAGCGGACGGCATTTATAAAATCACAGGAACAAAGTTTGAAGTGTCTTATTTTCGTAAATAAATGAATTGGAAATATTTTTAATGGTTATACAATAAAAAATACTTTTCGTACCACGCTACAGCAATAGTTTACGCACCAATTTGAAACTTCGTCTGTGATATCAGTGTTTACGGGAATACCAGAATCTTTGCAAATAACTGTTCTGGGAATATGGTTGTATTCCAGGAAAGGCAAGAAACTATTATCTATAGACGCCATGTTTGACTTTAGTCCTACAGTATGTCACTGAGTAGGCAAAAAAAGTGTGAAAACTGTTCGAAATGGAATGTTTAGGGTTTCGGCGCTCAGTACCCTTAAGGTAGAGGAGTAAAGAACACCCGGACATCTGCAGTTTAATCCTTTGACATTGACATGTGCAAATATCTAATACTGTCGCAGATCTAATTCGCATGATATTGGTCAACAACGGTCATGGAAACATGCGGCTCTAAGGCCAACAATTGCTCGCTCTCTACTTGACTTATCGCCTCTAAGCGCACTTCAAATGAGCACGAAACTACTCGTTGTTACCGATTAAACCACGAAAACAAGCGTTTTCTGCACTCAGATGACTCGGGCGGACGTTGTCATGTGTTATTTTTAGTGAAGCAAGACAAACTGACATGGTTCACGAGCAGTTTAAAACATTCTTTTCCACAGAACCACTGTGAAATGACTCCCACAATTGTAATTTTACCTGCGTTTCAGACCGTCAAAAAACCTGTTCCTAGAAATAATTAACCTATACCAACTATTCTTTTCGTAATTAACCTGAAGAGGGCATTGCCGGAATATCTCCACGTGAGTAGAAATTGCAGGAAGTTGGCGCGCATACCTCGGCAACTTGTAGGTCATACATGTCATGCTAGAGACAGCGATACAAGGTCACAAACTACCTTCTTATAACCTTGCCTACTACCTTCTTTGGTATCTGGAGAATGTAATGAATGTTATATCGTAATAATTGAGCTACTGCTTTGCAACTAACGTGGCATTTTAACTGTTCGGAACTGCGCTTTGAGAGGAAAAAACGTTACAGAGTTTTAAGACGCGAACTATGAATACAGTGTATTTTATATAATAAGTATTATTTAATTGATTCAACTAACTATACCTGGCAATGTGTAACTAATATTTGTAGATGATGGGAACCAAAACAGCTTCGTCTACAGGTGTTCATTCACTCATATCATTTACTATAGGAAATTTATAAAATTATTGCCTTGTGACAGGTAACTGATAAATTGAACTATTATTCTGGACATAAGCTATTGTGAGTGAATGTTTTTGATTCCCTGAAAACCGACAATACAAAAGACAAGTACGAAAATTAAAAACATAATGAAAGCGAGAATAATGCCTTATCAACATATATTAAATATATACAATTTCGAAATAGGAATAGAGTTAGTATGCTTTTTAATGTGTACACGCTACATCACCGTTCACGTGCGAAAAAAGCGAGCATTTCTTAACGAAATGAACTCAACTATCAAAACCTTTATTTCTTATCTACGAATACGGGAATGTAGATTTGAGCAATAACTAACGTTATGTTTTTTACTTCATTCAGGGCAATGTCATTTTCTTCCGTTTCGAAGATGTCAGTCAGGATCATGCCTGACCGTGTTAATGTTTCTCACAAACAACAGGGTGTCTATAGCAGTACACGCAATCACACTTTTATTCACTTCCAAAAATTATTATTAATTTACCTTAATGTAGTGGACGAGAAATCTTTTGTTAATTAAGCACATAATTTAATTCAAATTAAATAAACCTCCTAGTATACAACTTGGTACATGCAACCTTCGATATTACAATATCAGCAGAATTTCACGTAAGTGAACTCATATGATTTATATAGTACAGTTCTACGTGGTCTTCAAAACGAAATTGGTATTCTGTTTCAAATGATAGGACACGGCCAAATGTCATAACTTCAGTGACCTACAAGCAAGACTCCAATGACTGAAGTTTTCAGGAACCTTCTTCACTTACCAATTGGCAGCTGCTATGTTAACCAGCTGGAAATCCGATACTTGGTAAGTGAGCTTTAGGTGCGTTTTATTGCAGTTCTCAACATTGTCTGATTAACTGTAATTCAATTGAAAGTATGTCAGAAATGTATGTGTAATTCAACTGAAGCATGTTGTAAAACAATAACGCGAATTTTTCTTGTTCCTACGAATGAATGCTATATCTAATGACACCGAGCGAGGTAGCGCCACAGTAACACATTGGATACGCATTCAGGTGGACACGAATTCGTTCCCCGGCTCAGGGCAATACTGATTTCGGTTTCACACGGTTTCCCAAAATCGCTCAATGCGAATGCTGAGATGCTTCCTTAAGGGCACGGTGTACAGCTATTTTCATCACCGTGTTTTAATTGTTTTATTTGCACCAGATATTATTTTCATATATTAGACACAAAATGTAACTAAACGTTGCTCTTATGAAATTGTTTAATCGCTCATATTTTTCGCGTAATGGATTTCTAAACTCAAAATTTGCATATTTAAGGACTTCACCAAAACCAACTCAGTTACCAAACTGAAAAAAAAAATTCATAGTGGATAAAGACGCTGCAGGCTACAGTTTCACGAACATAAAAACGAAGTATAAGAACAAATTGTATTTAAACAAAAATGCTGAAATTTAAAAAATTCAATATTTTTTTTTAAAATACAAAAAACAATATTTTATGGTTTACATAGCTGAAATTGTAACCTAGAACATTGTTATTCACTGTGAATTTTTTCAGTGTGTTAAGTGAGTTGGTTTTAGTGTGATCCTTAAAAGGGAAATATGCAAAAATTTGGCTTTAAGGGTGTCAAGTGTGATAAAATCATAATTTTGTACTTTTATTAAATAGTATTAGTTACGTAGACGATACCAGTGAGTAAAGTTTCTTCTTACAAAACAATTGTAGCTCTCATAGTTTTCTCAAAACGGTGAGTCAAAGACAAAATTTGCTTGCTACGCTGCCATGCAAATTGCGAAAACAAATTGATATAATTATAGGGCATTCGAAATAAAGTGAGCACTAAAGATTTAACCTTTGAAAAAAATCACTAGCCGTTACTGCATATACATCACCACTAACAAGAGTTACTTTATTGCTTGTATGGTTGGTAGCGATTTATTGTACGTAGTTCCGTGTATTTTCCTATTTGAATACAACATTAGTGAAAGAACATATGACGAACTCGACCTGTCTGTATTTAATACACTTCAAAATATTTACTTATGATCTTATTGACATTCATACATACATTAAAATATGCCCTCATTTACGAGATGCGTAACGGCAATAGTGCGTGTTGTTTAGATTAGTCGATGGACAGCAACCAGACATTAACTCGCAGGTATTTATAACTAAGATTACTTTATTTATATCTTACATTCAGCCCCCGTGCATTTAATGAGTAGATATTGTAGCTAAAATTTATCGGAGCATTTTAATGTAGTTGTAAACATTGCATGACCCTATGTAAATAAAAGCACGTGGCATTGTTTGTGTTTACATCGGCGGAAAGATATAAACTGGCAGGAAATAGAAATTAATCAGGGCTTTTTTGAGTGTTCACTTTATTCCGAATCACCTATAAATGAAAAAATTCACTATGAACTAACATCACACGATCTCTGCAATAAAACATTTTAAAACCCACAATGTAATATTTTTAATTATTTTAAAAAAAGATCGCAGAAGTACAGAAAAATTGGAAATTGAACATTTTTTTAAAAATATAATAATAGTTAATGCGATAATACTAAAATGTTTCATTGCGTAGCGCATAGCATGTTATTTCACCGTGATTTATTTCATTTACGTAAGTTGGATGATTTCATTATTTGCTTTTCAGCAGAACATGCAAATTTTTACTTTGACGCACCGTTATGAGTAAATTATGAGAGCTAAAATTGCTTTGTAAGAGGAAACTATACTGACAAGTATCGTCTATGAAACTAACACTATTTGATAAAAAATATAACATTATGATTGATCGCACTTGAACACCCTTAACGAGTCATTATGCGAAAACTATGCGAGATAAAACAAATTTTATAAGTGCAAAATTTAGTCACATTTTGTGTCTAAAAAATGAAAAGGAAAAAAAAAATCTGGTACACATATAAAAATGAAAACGTGGTGATGAAAATTACTGTACACCGTGGCCTTAAGAGAGAGTGGTACATAATTCTATGCTAAAGGTATTAATCTATAACTGTTGGTTTCTTAAAGCCAATTTGCGAAAATTTAACAATAGCAATCCTAGACAAAAGCTAAGGATGTGCAAATTTTGTGTTATTATTTGACAGGCTAGAATTCACTGGCCCATACTCGCCCTGAACACAGTCCGTGACGTTGTTAGCTCAGGACATTCGTATCTTTGTGTGCCCGCATTACGGAAGTAGTAGGTGTTTTACAGTTGACCTTATATCATTAGTAGAGAAGGTGATTTATCGCGAGAATGTTTTCTGTCAGCGTATTCTGCAAATCACTGTAGCGTCCTGCGTCATGCATTGTTGGCCGACGGTTGTGTGCCACGGTGTAGTTCTTTACACACGAATCTCAGACGTCCAGTAGTAGTTCACCAGAGTTATCATTGGCCCAGTCAAATAGGGACTCCCCAGTAACGAAATAAAAGCGTAAGAAATGAATGCATTACATTGAAGCCTAGTAAACTGTCAACTTTTCCCGCGATAAATCCCCTTCTCTAATAATAAGTAGAGACAGGAAACTTTGGAGGGTTCCCTGACCTGTAGGCTAGCCTCCAAGAATGTATATGTGCTCGAGCAAACAGCAGCTGTTCATTAGTTGCACGCTAATATAATAGTGATATGGGCCTACCTTTAGGTACATGTTTATTATTGGGTCAGCGACTTACACGAGGTGTCAAATAAGTGAAGGGCCAATTATGAAAGTGACATGAACTTACAGTTGCTGGAATTCTAGCTTGCATTTAAAAGAAAACGCGTATGTTTCAGGCCCCTGATCATAAGTCTAGAAAGTGCTTCAGGCGTGCCAGTCGGAAGAGCACACAGCAATTTTGAGTTCAGCGTGCTGTCGGATAAGTAGTTTTCTACGGTAACAGTTGTCAAACCTCAACGACAATATTGGAAACAAAGTAAAAAATGTAACAGTTGTACCGGAACTTTCAGTTCTGGGGACAAACGCCTAAGACGACAGTCAGTCCAAGGAACCAGTATAGTAGATTATTGAAGCAACGGAGAAGAGTGGTTCATTATAAACCCAGTTAGCACGCGGTGTCGTCAGACGTAATTACTCGCACGTGATTGGCGGATGGACGATAGACGTGAGGCGTGCCGTGGTGGCGCACCAGGTATTCCACGGACATATGCTAATGTAGCACATTCCTGGGCCGGTCGGTCCCTTTCACTCCAGCTTCCTCACCCTCCTCCCTCCCTAGACAGGCCGCTACAACAGTGTCGGCGTGGTGTGACGTCGGCAATGGCAAGGCGCCACTGGCAGCAGGTACCTGTATTCCTGGCTCGGCGTTTAGTCTGGACAGGAAGTACTCGACGTGCAGTAATTACCGTACACGTGACATAAGTATCAAGTTTACACGAGGGCTGGTTGTCACGAAATTCAGGGCCATAAATCTAGGTTTCTCGGTTTTGAGAGAATTATTTTTTTTAAATCCAGACGAGAGTCGATTAAGTATAAATTTTCCCTGTAACTTTATTGCAAATTGAATTTACTATGTAATGCAATTTTTCGAAACAAATGTTATACATTTTAGTTAATTTATCAACTGAAAGGAGATTTCGTTAGTTAACTAGTTACATACCATTATGTTGTATTTTGTCTCGACAAAATCAGAGTATGTAGTGAAAACCCGCTATAAGAAAGGTACATAGCAAATTTTACGATTTCGGCTTTCCCTTAATTTCGTACATTTTTAACAATGATGTGTATAATTAATCTGTTTAAAACAACCAACCATCGATATTCAAGATTCACCCCTTTGTTTTGACATAATACATGTTTATATAATACCTGATTTTTGTTGTGATACAAATGAAGGTGTGTGTTCTAGTTGTTACATTTAAGAATGTCATCAACACTGACTTTACTCTCTATTAACGAGAGTTCCAGATCCTGAAGCCAAGAAAACCCTTCCTGAACTACTTGTCCAATGTTTAAGAAGTCACCAGACAACTATGTTGGTATCTAACGTCTGCACATTTCATACTTTCCATACTTATTAACCGGGTTAGCATTTAAGTGAGCCAATAATTATTCAAGATTACCACAGCTAGCTCTACAGGCTTACGCACACAGGAAGGACGTGAAAGCATTCTATAGATGTAAATATTGTTTGATTATTGTTTACTTTTTATTTTTATGCTCATACTAGCAGTCCTCCGCGGCTTTGCTCGCGAGTATTATTCGTAACTGATAATATTTACTTTAATTGAAAAACCTCTTTGTACACAAGATTGGTACTTCAGTCATCAAGTGTTAGAATGTCCACGCGGCTAGTTGAACTAATTCTGCAGCAGGATAAGTAGCTATAGCTGTCCACGCGAAACGCATTCTTATGTTTGTCCCTGCCACTAACAGCGACTTCGCCTGGGCCTTATTTATAAAACTGCCAATTTGACGTTCTAGGGTACTTACAGACGTCTAAGGTAAGTGGTTAATCGAATGAGAAACATCTGTTTACCCTGTGCACAACCATTGGTGACGGTGCCGTCAATTATATATTGTCAAAATATTCACTTTAACTTTATTGACATTACAAAGTTTCAGAGAGTAAAGGTTTCGCGGAAACGTACTTGGTGCCCCAAACCTGAGATAAGTAAGATGATATATCGTCGGTTTACTGCCAAAAGTGACAATGTCAAAATGAGATAAAATTATAAAAATGCTAGGAATATGTATATGTTGTTCACGAACAATTACCCAAGTTTAAATTCTATTCGTCGTTTCGTACTATTGTGTCACAGTATAGTAACATACCACATTTTTGTTAATATCTACAATTTATTACTGTTTTTAAACGAAATAGCATTTATGACTTAATCACTTTTGGCAGTATACCGACGATATATCAGTTATGATATTGTAGAGGAACCTAAGTGGAAAGCGAACTGCAATTTTAACCCTTTTAAAGACTACATGTAAATTGCACTAATTCGATCTGCCTTGTAGTTTTTGTGTGTCAGAATTGAACGTTTGCACGCAGCTTTTAACGGAATTCGAGCCCAGAACCTCCCGGAATTTAGACCTGAGTGACAAACAACTGCGTCACGTAACGTCGAAATAATTCATGAAAATAAAATTTATTGAAAAAAAAAATAT
>PNEQ01097839.1:0-21118 GCA_003012365.1 Medauroidea extradentata
GGTCTTATCAGAGTACACAATTTTCTCACTATTTGCTCGACTGGTCATCCCAGCTCGGCCTCATGCAGAAAGGAAGGCAGGCTTTACTTTATAACTCTATCACTACTTAATGTTACACCATAACCTTTATTACTTAGAGTACTACTTATTAATATTGCTGCAGTAATAATATATTGCCCTTATTTCGGACACAACAGTACCAGTAGAATCAGTTGGAATTGTGACTAGCAGCGCTGCGAAGAAAGCACGACACAAGCGTTGTAGTTTTAAGGTCGGCCATCTTGTGTATTTGTCTTGTTCACTGCCATATAAGTTTGTGGTTTCGCTCAACTAAATGTAGCTTGTGTGTGAATTTACAAAAAAAAGAAACAACTCAACAGTAACGTGCAGTCACGGTATGTGAAGCAACGGCTAAATTATAAAATTCAAAGATTTTTACTGTGGAAAAAATAGTGCTGATCACGGAATTGTTCTTGCTAAGTGCGGATATTTCAGTATGCACAAAACTAGGTTGCCGATCAAAGCTTACCTAACCTCAACCATTTTAAATACAATTTTTTTTTTTTTTTTTTTTTTTTTTTTTTTTTTTTTTTTTTTTTTTTTTTTTTTTTTTTTTTTTTTTTTCTTCTTCTAGCAGCAATATTTCTGCAGGAAAATACTGTATTGACAAACTTTATGATATATAAGGTAAGTTCTGTAATGTTTAAGGCTCAAAAATTACCATTCAAATATTTCTCTCACAATGGTTGCACCCATGATTTTTTGGACTAAATCTGGCATAAAATATGTGATGATTACGCGATAAAACACAGTATACTGTTATGGGAAAATTTGTGGCACGTGCACATTTCAAGAGAACAAAATGTTAGATCAGATTTTTTTACCGTATGGATAATACTGTTAAGGATTTTACCGTTTTTTGCAATGCTATCATGATTTTAGACGAAAACAGTACACTTTTGAATGGAAATTTATAGTTCTTTATTCAGATCAATACATGTTTCCATGAACTTGCCGCAGTTCTCCATTATTACAGTATCAATTTTTGTTTTAACGAAAATGTCAGCTATTTTTTTTCCATTACTTTACCATTATATAACCATTTAACACGCTGCACTAAAATTTAAATGACTTTAAAACCTAACTGTTCATGATGAAAAATTTTTCAGACATGTTTAGCAAATTTTAGGTTTAATTTGCCTTTTATTTCCGTTTACAAACAAAGACAAACGAACGCACGTAAAGAAATAAATGTCGCCAACGTGAATACAGCGATCAATAGCGTTTGAGACAATGAATAGCGCTAACAGTGGCCGTTGTCTTGCTGCCATTTTGAATTTATTGTGCCATGTGCGCAAGCATTACACGCGATCACGGTCATTCTCGTGTGGCTTTGCACGTGATCACCAATTTCCATGTAATGTTTCTTTTTTGTACACTAGACCCTTGATTTTACGAGTACTGTTGGTTCCATTTATGACATTTGTAAAATTGCTACCTTAGTAAAATCGGTTGAGGCCTATTTTTTCCGCAAAGTATATCCAATGGGATCTCTATTTTCGTAGCGTTTTGCGGAAAGTAGGACAAGTTGTCATTAAAATATAAATTTATTTCACAAGACTGACGTCTTCCGATTGTAAGAGTACCTCTGAACGTTAAATATGACCAACCGTAGTTCTGGGAAAAAAAGAGAGAAAAAAAAAGAGTACGGAGTGTCTTCTCGCGAATACATAGTCTGACATCCATATAGTCTCACACGAAAAATGGCAAATAATAACTTAAGTTTCAATTTGTATCAATAGACAGACATCTTCCGATGAAAATCACACCTACGATTGGTACCACCAATCCATGTCGCAAAAAAAAAAAATTAAGCATGGATGCCTGCTTGCGCTCGTGTAGTCTTGATGTCCGTAGCATTGCGTGGAAAAATAAACCTAACAAGGTTTGCAAGACTCTTGTCAAAAGAAACTAAAGTTAGTGTCGTAAGCAACAATTTTTTGATGCCGAAGGCTGGTGTACTATCCTTTGCAACAAGAAAATAATGAGAAAAAAAATCAAGTGAAGTTTGAAGACAAGCTTTTGTGCTGGACTATTGTTCGGTATTTGTGCCCTTTTAACGATGGCACGCCACGGCAAGAGTTGAGTTAATGCAAAAACGGTGCCGTCAAAGAGTCTAAACTTAGTCATTTACGCCGTTCTTACCTGTTGCCCAGTCATGTTTACTTTCAAACGTTCACCTTCGCCTGACTGATGTGTAGTGCTGGTAATGCGTCCCACCCTCTTTCTTTGTCTTGCTTTCACAACTTGCAGTCACGCATACATACACTCTCCGCCACTGTCAATGCTCTCATGCAGACGAAGGTTAATGTATGCCTGCGTCACTGCGAAATTTCATGACGCAGTTGATCTGCCCACAGTGTCGGGGCCAGAAATCATACAGCCTGGAGAAAAATTTAATAAACTACTAACAACTGCCATACTTCGAAAATTAACATACAAGAAATGTGATTATTTGTCTTTTTCAGTGGTTGGGTGTGGGTAGAGGTGGGAATATGAAAAATCCTGTGGTCTACATGGTTATAGAGATTACCTATCTTTACCGGCATTATACACGCGTCAAAGTGAGCTGATAATGGCTAGGGAAGGGGAGAGTTTCAGATTGGATGTCTGCAAGACATTATTTCCGCCAAGAGCGTGAGGACATACCGTATAAACCCACGTACCACTCGCCCCTGTGTAAGACCCGCACCCTGATTTTTAGAATGACATTGTGAGATAAAAAGTTTTGGAACAGATCTGTGTGTAGAAAATTGTTTTGTATGAGAAGGGAGTTTAGTTTTAAACAGTCACAAATATTAAAGAATTACAATGTAAAATGTATATTTTTTTTGATCACGATGTTTAATAACAATGACAAATAGAAGTCGGGTGAGTGCTGCGTAGCACTGTAGCGGGCGACAGATATGATCTCACTGGCGCGAGCGTGACCTTGCCAGCCCAGCTGTTACAGTTTGCTCTCTCACTCCCGCCTCCTTGTCTGGCGCTCGGCAATGAACGATCGATAAGGCACGCGTCTCATCCCAGTCACGCGACGATTTCCGGAAACTTCGCTGCCGCACCACGAAACGCACGTCTTTCACCACTGGCCATTTGTAGTTTGTCTTTATTCTTCCTCCAATCTCGCACACACGATTCGTCGACATCGAATTTTCTTCCCACAGCACGACTCTTCCGCTTCACTAATAAATTAATAATCTATAATTTTTCCGCAACTGTAAATGAACGCAGCCTCTTACGACTCATTTCTACTTTCAGCTATGAATTACGCATATGAAATCACTCGGTACTTAACGGTATGTGCTGTGCTTTGCTATCACGCTCGAGATGTTTGTGCGCTGCGCAGTAAGCTGCAATGTGGCAACACTGAATGGAATGTGACCTTCGCTGCTGGCTCTACCTCCCACCCCCTCCCCCTCCCAACTCGCTTCGCTCCACCCGCCCATTCCATCCTATCTTCAACCGTCTGGCGTCTGCACTCTGCTCAGTGCACAACATAGCTGCGCGGCTGACATCATTCCACATGGTTATCAGAGCCGTTACGTGAATTAATTAAGTCATTCGTCAAGAAACTAGGGTTCACTCTACCTCGCACAATACCTTGCTTAAGGATAAAGGTGGCAAGTTGTACTACGGCAGTGCTTTTTCGTCAGTGCAAAAACGGCCCAAGTGCAGTTTGACAAATGTACCACCCGCACCCCACTTTTAGAAACTTATATTTTTGCAAAAAGGTGCGGGTGGTACGTGGGTTAATACGGTAGATTGAAATTTCCCGGGAAACGAGTTGCAAATTTTTTCCCACGCTTATGTTTGGAAGGTATGAGGGAGAGGGGGTAATCTGCCGGCTGCAAGACAAGGAGCTAACTCTAGCTGCCATGGCCTTGTTATCTATGAAGAGTAAGCTTTCACTTTATTATACAGAAATGAGGGTAGACTAACTGTGTAATGTACATAGTAGTGCTCACCGGCCGAACATCGCTCTCCGATGTTCGCAGTTACATTTTTCAACAGCTAAATTTTTATTTTTTTTATTTTTTTTAATATTTTGACAGTTTCCGAGAGTATTCGTAAAATCGTCACCTTCACAAAATACAGGGTTCGTAAAATCTGGGGTCTAGCGTATTTCCAAACAAGTTTAGATGTCCTTTCTTCGTCATCTGTGACTCTAAAATCTCGTGTTTATATAGTCTTTGGATGGCGAAAACATAGGCGGGAAAAGCACACAGCGGGGAAAAATAAAATTTTTATTACAATAGAATCCCGTCATAGCGAACACGGAAATAGCGAAAACACGGTTATAGCGAAGTGTTTTTGAAGAACTGTCAAAAAATTTAATGAAAAATGTGAATTTTAAGAGTAGAAACATGTATGGTGAGTCGTGTGAAGCAGGCTTTCAGCGAGATTCGTGACCATGTGAAGCAGACTTACGGCGATGTACGTGACCTTGTGAAGTAGGTATTTGTTATCTTGACAGCAGGATGTATAGATTACCTCCACATCTCTTGCCACCAACCCTCCCCCCACTACCATGCCAGCCTGCTGCTGCTGGCACTGTCACGGGAGTTATGCTTCTGCCTGGTCATCTCGCTTCTCTCCCTAAAGTGCGCCTTGTTCTAAAAATAGAATTGCGCCCTTTATTTCCTCCACCCCTTTTCAACCCAAGTCCGTTGCCTACGTTTCCATAGTTAATCATTGTGCTTTCAACTGTGTGTAGTTTCGCATACAGCTTGCTTTTCTGATTTTATTTACTGATTACGATGTTGGATTACGATTTTGGATTTTGATATATGTACAGGTGAACCCTGCAACTACGACATCGGCTACTATGACATCGCAACTACGACAGTATTCTCAATCCCCATTTTTTTTTTTTAATTAGAAGGAACTTCCGCTCAGCTCAGATGACAACACGGCTATTTGGAACAAGAACTGCGTTTTCTGACTGAATAACGGCGGACATATGCTGTTTCTCCACTAAGAATAATTGCAGCCGGCTTTGCTATACCTGAGTCACTCACACACCACGCATACAGAAGAAATGTGTCTGGGAGAGGCGATAGCGCTGTCTGTCTCACTCACACATGCACCCAGACAACTACTCGTGCCTATCTCTGCTGAGCTTGCTACTATCTCTGCTGAGCTTGCTACTGCTCATATTTTACTCCTTAGACCTTCAACTTTTTGAGATAAGCAGCAAGGATGGCGGATGATAGGACGCGATAGCGTTACCATCTCCTGTGTCAGTGCATTTGCTGTTCTGATTCACCTTCATGCTCACACAGTCGGCCATACGTGTTTTTATATTTTAGTTTAATGGCATTATAATTTAACACACTAAACGTCCCATAAACTTGAGTGAGAAGCAATAAATCCTTGTGGGCTGGCCGTTGCATTGTTAAAGTATGGTACACACCATCAGGAAGAGCGTGGGAACAAGAGTAAGGCACTTTCTTTTTTGTCTTGGAACAAGTCTGTTTGGACAGCTGAAGGAGGAGAAAGAAAAATAAAAAGTAAAAAAAAAAAAATCACGGGTGGTGGGCCTTGTGTGAAAACGAGCATGTCTAGCTTTAGCATTGCTTTGCAATGAACTGTCTATCTAGATTTGGCAGCTCTCATGTAGGTCAGAAATGTTTTCTGTCGGCACACTGCCGGGATAAAATCACAAACTTGTGATCTTGCTCAAAGTCAATGCGTACACGTGCACCCACTTCTGTTACTACTAATTGGCTGAGAACTTAATTTTGTGCCGCCGCTAAACACAGTTCACGACTAGTCCGCGAAAATAAAGCAATTACCAATGTTGGTGTCTCTTATTTTTGCTGGCAAATAACATTAGCATTACCTGCCCAACGGACAAGTGAACAATTACATTCACCCGTCCAAGCTGATTTTTATACGTCTCAGGCAAGCTCACAAATTATTTGACGCGTGCCACAGTGTGAAAGGGCACACAGAATATGCCAAAATTAATAAATAAATTACTACACTCGGTAAACTGATTCCATTGGTCTGGATCGGCCGGCAGTGTAATTATGTTGACTGCTGGTGCGTGCACTCTTGCTGCGCGCCTTCGCGGCGGGACACCGTTGAGGCGATCTGGTGATTGATAACAATACTTACATGTCACTGCGGAGTTTTTGGCCTGTTTTGACTTGGCGAATAGTTGCACCTTACTTGTTGGGTATCATTGTAAGCAGCGCATACTTACCTTTTAAAATAAGCCTATATTTTCTAAAAATAACGTAGTACTTTGTAATTAAATAAGATTAAAGACAGTTAATGCAATTTTTGCGTTTAGGGGTTAGAATTGGGCAAATTCGGCTATAGGCAAGTTCGAACCGAGAACTGACACTACTGTGTGTGATATGCTAGAAATTTTAATATTGCACTAAATGCCAGACAAACGGACCTGAAGGTAAAAGGGCAATTCGCGGGGAAACATAAATAACGGTAACGTAAATACGAGGTTTCACTGTAAGTAAGTTTGTAAATTGCGTTACGAGTCTGCACTGTATCTCGGAACTCTGCAAAATTTATTCCGTGTGACATGATCACAGCAGTCTTGATTTAAATTACTTCTTTTGTTGCATTTGAAACTACACCTTGTGTTTCTGCTGAGATTTGCCACATTCTTGTGTTTTTTCACACTTTAGTATTCTGTTGAAAATTTTCTTGTTTTGCTTCCAGGATCATTTAATTGCAAGTGTTTGACTGTAAACAACCATAAAACTTGTCAACTACCATAGTATGTAATTGGAACATTGTCAGAATTTATACAGTAGAGCCAGCGATTTAACGAAAGGACTTTCAGAAACCTTCAAAATATAACAAAAAAATCTATTAAATAACTAAGTGATTTGATAAAATGGAATATTAATTGTATTTGAAGTCCTTTAAAAATACTAGCACCGACCGAAGTATATTCTTATTTTTCAGTAGAAAAGCTTAAACCATCCGTCGAGAAACAAAAAAATATTCGTTAAAATTTGTTGAAAACTTAGGCCGCAGGAATGATTTTGAAATACGCGGCCGCGGCCGAGCGAGTGCCGCTATGTTGCATAACAAGCGCCGCTATGTTGCATAACAAGCGCATGCCTAGATCCTCATCCTGGCGGCTAGCGAGTGAACGAGCATCTAAGTACCCAGTCTCTACAGCGCGGCGGTGGACAGCGCAAGAACCAATTCATAGATAGTGCTTTGTGTCTCCGTTAGAATGTGCTGCATGGCAGCATGATTATTCACACTCACGTCCCGTGATAAAACAAGCGAGTTAATAAAAATTTACGTAATGTTATTAATGCAGACCTTGTACAAGGGATTTATTACCGTAAACGTAAATAATTAGTTTCTCCGATAAAACTCTCGAGTGCAAAGTATTATTAGCTAGCATACCAACGAGTTTGTTTCAAGGTAAAGTTTGTTTCACGAGCATGGCTGCATACAAGCTGTAATGGCTGCTGCCGCGTGTATTTAATTATTATTGTACTGTTGTCTCGCAAACTTTTAATCCAGTTTTCCTTGCAGTTTTATTTTTTTTTTTTTTACATTTTTTCGTGGGAATTTCCGTAATTTTGTTGGTGGGGCGGGCGGGAGATCGAGGAAAAGATTGACGGCTCGGCGGTGTTAGTCATCACATCTCACATGTTGATGGCACGCGCAAGGACGGCCTAACACACCATGCGCACGCTCGCCTAGTGTTGCACTAAAAGATTTTTTAAGTTTTTTTGCGGATTTCTTTTCTTTTCACGGTTGTGGCTTACCTGTTGACAGTAAATGAGTTTTGTTATTGTTTTGAGCCAATATACTTTTATAAAATTACCTTAAATTACAACAAAACATGTCCGAGGATTTCACCATTTTTTTTGTTGAGTGCAGGGGGGGGGTGAAGTCGGATTTAACGAAACATCGATTTAGAGTAAACATTTTCGGGTCCCATGGCATTTTGTTAAATCTGGGTTCTACTGTATGTGTAAACAATGTTTCTGAATAACACAACGTACTTTATAATGTTGTTCCTTGAAAGCATAAGCCACATTAAGTTCAAAGAAAAATGTCCTTTTACTGTCAGATTTGATGATAAATATATGTTTTAATGAGTGTGGTGAATTTCCTTGAATGAAGTGTGAAATACTGTACTTAGCCAGCTGACACCAAACATACAAATTTGTTTTGACAGTGTTCGACTGTCCGACCTGTACAGTAGAACCCCAATATAATGAAATATCTTGGTTCCTGAAAATTTTCACTTGAAATCAGTTGTTTTTTACAAAAAAAGTGCAAAAACCTGATTTCTCGCGTTATGGCATGTTTTGTCAGATTTGAAAGTTATTACAAGTAAGCTTGTTAGCATGAAGCTATAACATACTGAAGTTACTATTAATTGGTAAGCTGCTGCTGTGAAAGAAAAAAGGAAATTCACAGAAAAGCATTAAATACTTTTAGGGATGGGTCGATTCCATATTTTGTCGATGCCGATTCCAATTCCCCAATTTTGCTCGATTCCAATTTCGATTCTGATTCCACATTATATGTCCTACAATTTTTATAACAAGTTACTAAATATAAGACCATACTAATGTTAATGTGTGTCTAAAGTATTGTATGTAGGAATTTACTTTATTTGTTTAAAAATTCAAGAAATAAACTGTATGTTTTTATTTGGTTAAGAAGTTGAAGTTATACGCATAAGCAGCAAGAACATTAAAAACTGTAAACAATGAACAAGACAATCTACAAATTTTTGTTTAAAAAAATCAACATTTGCACACGCTCAGGATCAAGCCTACTACGCTTAAAATCACAAATGTTTCCAGCGGTGCTAAAAAGTCTCTCACTACAAACTGTCGAAGGTGGAAGGCACAGAAACTTTCTAGCCAACAACTGCAAAGTTGGAAAGTTTTTTCTAGAGTTCCAGTACTCTGCGACAGATGTGCTGGGCAAAACATTTTCTGCAAAGTAAGTGTCACACTCATTTTCCGCTGTTTTGGGGGAGCTTCTTTCAGCGTGGCCAAATAAACTACTATACTGTGGCCCAATTTCTGATTGTTTTCCAGATTTCTCACTTGTTTCTAGATGGGAACTCTCCTCAACCTAAAACAAAATATAGGGTACTGTAATAACATAATGTGTCAGAAATTACATGGTAAGTAAGTGACTGTAAATAAAAACATTTCCTTACGTACTGTGCTTTGGAAAACTTTGTTTGCTTCTGCCAGCAGCCTTGACTTTGCCAAATCCAAACAATTTTTGTTCTTAAATTGTACTTTCTTAAACCTTGGATCTAGTAATGTGGCAATCTGGTAAATTTGGTGGGTCCGAACATTTTCAAAACGGAGTTTAAGCGAAGTATGGAGGTCATTTTTCAAACCTTTTAGACCTGAGCCTACAGGAGCTGGTTTACTTAGTTCATAGTCAATAATTTGGAGCAATGGAATAACCTACGAGAACAGAAACAAATTAAAGGCATAATGGTGTGGACTAACAGTGAAAAAAATCAATAGCCGGGGCAGATCCAGGGGGGACGCAGGTGTTGTAGCCCCTTCCTAAAAGAAAAATTCTATTAGATGCTAAAGACAACTGAAACGGTATATTTAATATTTTTGAGTGCGTAAAAATGCTTAACTAACCACTTGTCACCTTATAAAAGCAAATGTTCCCGAGGAGGATCCTTGGACTCCACCTAATTTTTGGGGTTGTTGATATTCCTTAAAATCTAGATCTGCCCCTGTTATTTGTACCAAGAAACCACATCTAGGTCTACCTCAGAAACACAAACGCTGGCTGAGCTCACTTGTTTTGTAGCAGACTCAAACACTTGCAGTACTTCAATTGAATGATCAAGTAAACTCCACTGGGCCACAGTCAATTCAGTTGGTAGCTTCAGCTCTCCTGCTGCCAGCATAACTGCAAGCTTTTGCTCTTGCAATCTCTCAAACATGTGGAGTGATGCATTCCACCTTGTAGGCTCGTCCTGAATTAACCTATGATGTGGAACACCCACTGTTTTCTGACAATTGCGAAGCACTTTATTGGCTTTTGAAGAATGTTTAAAGTTCCCTACAATCCTCCGACACTGTGCAGCCAAATTTATTATAGCTTTGTTAGAGAAAAAGCCATCTTTCAAAACTAGCTGGAGGATATGGGCAAAACATGAAGTGTGCTGAAATTGTGACATTTCAAGCCCTGCTTGTATGTTTCTTGCATTGTCTGATACAATAGCAACAACTTTCTCTTTCAGACACCATTGTTCTAGAGTTTCCGTGATGAAATCACCAAGATGTTCAGCTGTGTGACTTACTTCTCTGAAAGGAATTTACCTCCAAACATACATGTTGGAGGTTGAAACAGGTGTCTAAATAATGAACAGTCACACTCATGTAATCATCATTAGATAATGAAGACCACATGTCTGTGGTTACACCAATAAACTCAATATCTACTAACTGCAAAGTAACTCTAGCTTTCACTTTCTGGTACAGTTCTGGGATAATTTTCTCAGAAAATGTCTTTCTGGTAGGGATTGTGTACCTAGGCTCTAGTTTTTCAGTCAGTTGGTGAAATCCTTTGTTTTCAACCACACACAAAGGCTGGTTGTCCAGGCATATCATCTCTCCAATGAGAAGAGTGATGTCTGCTGCTCTATGATCACCAGGCTTAAACTTCATTCTTGCATCAAATAGTGATGGTAGAGTACTCTGAACACATCTGACATTTTTTGAACATACACTAGACGTGGATGAAGCAGGTACATTAAGTTGGTCAGGTACAGCTGGTGGCAGGTACATTAAGTTGGTCAGGTACAGCTGGTGTTGTACTCAAGTACTGGTGCTAGATATTTTCGTTGGCAGGGTTTGACATTCCCGTGACGGGCCAGGACGTGACAAATCATGTAGACTGTATTTAACCTCGCCTGGATCGTCAGGCTCACGTGAATCCATTTTCACTTTCTTTGATTTAGCTGCAAGCAGTTTATGCTGATTCTGAAAATGCTTCATAAGGTTTGAAGTTGTCTTTGATTGCCCACGGGAAATTTTTGTTCTGCAATAATTACATAACGCGAATTTTTCATTGTTCTCGCAAACTGTGAAATGGTTACAAACCTCCGACATAATTCCGCACTTGGAACAACACTGCGATACTTACATTACGACTGTATTAAAAATGTCCTAAAACCTAAATACAATCAAAATAATACAAGTTGGTTATGATTGCCGTAAAAATATAATGCAAAACAACTCCATAAACAATTGGTAAATTTTCGATTGCAACTGTTTAAATCACGGCAGTTGTGCTAGGCAACATAAAGGTAGCGCTAGTGACGCTTGTTATTCAAGATGGCCGCAGCGTATGGCGATGTTGACGAGTTATAACTCCCGTGGTAAGATGCTAACATGGTTTTCAAATATTTATGCAAATAACATGTTCAGTATTATTTCTGAGCCATAATATTTCTTGAACCATTCGACAATGTTGATAAACAACTCTTAGCGATTCAAATAGGCCTACTATTTTCGCGTTTACTGGTACAAAAATATTGTGTGCGGCGATTTCATAAAATATTGATTACTGAATAGAAAAAATTAAAGAACAGTAGGGTGTGCAATACAGCTGTTATACGTATAAAATGTAATAATTTGATAAATAGAAGCTTTTATTTACATTCATTATGTTAAGTGAACAGTAAAATAATGTATCTTCTAATTAGCGATTCTGGGAAAATAATCGACGATTCCGGTTTTTGGCAGAATCGATGGAATCGTGGAATCAAAGAATCAGTATGACCCATCCCTAAATACTTTCCTTGCAACACGTGTGAAGCATGTGCCAGGTAAGCTTTGGTTGTACACGAATCCCCGGCATGAGTGAAAATTGTTTGTCCATAAACTTTTCAAAACATTACACGAAAAAATACTAGTACGTAATTAGGGACGATTCCACAAATGTTCAACCGATAGGCTGCAGCTAGCTATCTGCACCAAGACTTACTGCCATATTGTCTTTTACGTAACTGCGTCTTCTGCTTTCAGCACAGTATTGATAACTCTGGCGCCTAGTTGACAGACTACATGCACTAGGCTCGTGTTCGGGAGATATAAAATACTGAGGTCCAATCACAGAAAACTCCAATCACAGAAAATGAATTTGTACACAAGTACACATGTATAATGCACATTTAAGCAGGTATTGATTTTACGAAGGTAGCAATTTTACGAATGTGATGAGAGGAACCATGAGTATTCATGAAATCGGGGTCTAGTGTACATTAATACCAGTCAGTCTGTTTGGTAGGTACGCTAGGCAAATTATCTTCTTTGAGTCATATATTTTATGTAATAAAATGTTTTAATTTGTACGTGTACAGAAATTGACTAAATAAACTGAAGGAAATGTTTAAAACTCCAAACCTTAAGAAAAACTTAGAGTAAATAGTATCATTAAAATGGAGGATATTTATGTAGTCTTGTAATGAAATTATTTATCCTGGAGTTTTTATGTTTTGGAATTTTAAAAATTTGCTCCATTGCCTACTTAAACAGAACAACTGTTTGGTGTTTATTCACTAATGGAATAGCTGAAAATTATGTTTCATTACATTTCAGCCATTTAAATTTGCGTTCCTACTCCTTGCGACACAGAGCAACTTTGCGATATCGCTGCATACAGAAGGATTTGCCTGATAATGTTTTTTATATTACTTCCATTATGAAAATCAAAAATATAAATGCAACGCATTCCCGAAAAAGCCAAAACGAAACATTAAAAATGTACACAAATGTGCGTTTAGTCGTAGAGAAATATTTCAACTTAGTAGACTTCGAACTTTTGCTGCCGCTGCAGTCACTCGTCCGTCATCTTGTCAATATATTGAGATCTCTGTACCGTGTGACCATGGCTGCACGTGAATTGATACGCTTCAACTACAAAATACATTGTGGGATGAATATATCTGGGCAAATGTATCTATGGCCACTGTCCATAAAATATAATTATTGTGTTATTTACATGTAAAATGTGTTTATTTAAACCCTTCTAATACTAGTGAAAAAAAAAATTATAAAGCTATTAAAATGGCACGCATGGACTAATATAGTTACAGTGAAACTATAATTAAATAAATCCAAAAATATCTCGAAAGAAAACATACACGTTTCAACGATTATGCCTCAATTGATTTGCGACAAATCATCCGCCACTGCATCTGAATTCGCGCGCAACATAGCTTTTAATGTAATTTTGCTGAAATTCATGGAAAACTTATAACTACGCCAAACTTTGCATTTTTTCGCAAATGTCGCAAGTCACCTGTTCAAAATGTCACAATATTTATGGTGCATTAATTTCTTGCATCAAATTGCACAATTTCGTGTGAACAATAAATTTTGATTTGCGTTTTATTAACGTTAAACTTGAAATTTAAAAGTACAGAAATAGCTGAAAAAAATGTTTCCCCATGTTGTAGCAATTTCAATTTATGTTCCCATTCTTTGCAACATCGCTGAGGAATTGTCCATAAATATTTTATGCTCTTTCCTTTATGAATATTCCAGCAGTGAACTGTTTTTGTAAACAACAGTGCGCCACGAGCCAGGTGGTCTGGCTGATATCGCAACACTGCACAGCCTGATGCACCGCGCTATCTCTTCACCCTACAGTGCCAAGAACGTGAGCTGTGCGAAGAGGGAGTGACGCCACAAGAGTTGATAGAATTATATTTGATAACGGTATTTGTCTCGTTTAGTACTGAATTTATCTACGTCAGTCAAACACACAAAATAACATTGCAACAAGCACAACTACGACTACATAGGCATGAATATTTTACAATAGTGTGTAAATATTTTTTGCTTGTATGACATGCATAAAAATTATGGAAAAGAATAGGATTACAAACGTAAAATATTTTGACCGTAATTAAGCGAAGTTTCGCCGGTGTCGAATTTCCACCTTTGATGCGTGGGAACAGCGTAGCGATAAGAACCAGTGTCCCACGCTTGACGAGAAGCATATCGCCTCTATTCACAGCGCGCCAAACTGACGTGCAAGTTTTTCCTTGTAGTTTTTTTCCTACAGGACTTATAGCCCTCAAACTTGGCAAAAATCGGCTTTTTCACGCGGTTGTTTCTCAAGTTATATGTAATGGATTTGTACAAAATTGAGGTCTACAAGTATTGGACTTTACTACAGTGACGCGTTCAATAAAATGATAGGCTCACCGCTTAAAATCCACAGTAAAATCGTTACGCTGGGAACACTGCGCACGTGTTTATAACTTTGGGCGTAGAGGCGATATCACAATACATGTGCTGGCCGACATCGCTCGTAGGGCCTCATCGATTTTCACCTCACACATACAAACACATCCTTCACTAGGCGGCCGCCTTAAGGATGTTAGCAGTTTCGTTTTTGGTACGGCTTCACTGATAACGCTAAAATAGACTCAGCACAATTTTTTTTTCCCACAAATTAAAAAAAAATTTTAAACCTGTATGAACATGGATAAGGACAAAGTGTTACCGGTTTTCATTTTAATACAGCGCCACTGATTACACTAAAATTAACTTGGCACAATTTTTTCTGCCGTTTTGGGTGCAGTACTAACATTTGATCTTATTTGTCGTGGTTTATTTAGTGACATACGAATGATACACTCGTTTTTTTCCCCCGTATCTGCGGCCAACTCTTGCAACAGACTTATTGTCTTTTATTAAATGTAGCATTTTCATTTTTTCAGTCTCTCTTCGGTTTTGAAGGATCACTACAGTATTTATTTTTAGGAAACAGTACGCTGCAGGCCACGGAATCGTGTATAGTTGCACACTGTACATGCACTTCAAGGACGTGCCCTACGTTCCGGCGGCAAGCGGGCAAACAAGACAATGTAATTAAATACAGGTATGTGTTCTGCATGGAAGCAGTTTGTGTGCAGGCAACGTGGCTCATGGGATATATCAAATCATTTTATTTCGAAAGCGTGCTGCGAGCGACAGGATGTATGCGAGTGAAGTACCGCTGCCGCCAGCACATACGACACAGCATCGTTTCTTTGCAGCTCCTGCCCGTACTGCATCATACTAACGATAACGCGAGCACCTAGCACATTGCGTAATGAAGCAGGAGCTGACAACACAAGACTAGCTGCTCTCGTGCATGGTAGTAGTTCGTGCAGCACATAGTGCACGGCACACGCAAAATTACAAATTCTTAAAAATTTCATATTTAATAAAAACAATTTTTTTCCTCAATTTCTAACCACGGATACGAAGTCTGCGGATAAGGCGGGCCGACTGTATATGGCCACGAATGTGATGTAGTTTTAAGTGTCGCATAATGGTGGCGCAGGTAAAATGTAAATGCTTGGGTTAGTTTGTCGGATGTTATGAGAAAAAAATCAATGAAAGTCAGTTCTTTTCAGTCTATCTGTTTTAACCTTTAGGTAAATATCCGTGAAAGTCTGTATTTTTCTGTCTATTCGTTTTAATCTTTAAATATCAATGAAAGTGAATAAAATCCATTAATTTATGTATTACAGTATAACCCTGTTTTAATGTTTCTGAAGGGACTGAAAAAATGTTTACCTTATAAATGGAAAATTTTAGATGAGTGTAATTTCCAATTACAAAACAGTTTTAGGGACCACAAATGAAGGTAGCGTTATAACCAGGAAATCGATGTGTGAACACTTTAAAAAGGGTTCCACGGTAATGCTGGTTAGTATAAATAGCCATGTTATCTGTATAGGTACGTATGTAGGAAATTTTTTGTAGTTCACCATTCAAAATTGAAATATTCACTCACTCTCACGGGAAACGGAAAGTCACAAACATTTTCTTTGTAAAAATTGTCATTTTTTGAGCAGAAACAGATAGTGTGAGATTTTGTGGAGCACACTTACAGCAAGTTGTGTGACCACGTGAAGCAGACATTTGTTGTCAGTTTGCTGTGGCTTCACCACTCTTACCTATCTCCTCATCGCTCCCTTCTCTCATTATATGGAAACTGAGGTGGAGATACTGTAGTGTTTCACAGCTGTCGTAATGCGACAATGTGCAACGAAGCGTGTCTGGCGTCAGCTCTGCCTACCACACACTTACTGTGGGTAACAGTTTGAGTATTTGTGGCTAATTTGTGGCAACAAATTGAGTATCTAATGTGGATAGGAATCTAGGGTATTGAGGAATTGAGGGTGACATCTCTAATATTTTTGTCTTTCATGTACAAAATTTAGCAACATGGGAGGGACAGGTTGTAGTTAGGTATTTAAGTAATAAAGCATTGCCAACTTATGAAGTAGTAATTTCATGACCTGTGTACCATCAGCTGTCTAGGTACTGCTAGTGCACACGTCACAATCTTTTATAATGTAGAGTATAGGCAGTGTTTGGTATAGTTCTCTAGCATGTTTGCATGAACATCAGGCCTACTAGTTTCACATTATAATGATAATTTATGTGAGTACGTATTTGCCAAAAAATGTGTGGTACAAAATAGCCTAATCAAGAACAAACATGGCAGTAAATAGAAAGAAAATGATTTATAGGGAGAGACAAAGGCTGCTAGACAACTACAGTAATTACATTTAATATAGAGAAACTAAAGTACTCACATGATACCGTGGGTCTTGATAGTGACACACAGCAGAAGGATGACACCATTTTGCGTAGAAGCGTGTTTTGCCACAAAGGTGGCTTTCTCGGGCGAAGAGTAGACTGGTACTCAGTACTATTTTGTGCAAAATGGTGTCGTCGTCCTGTTGTTTGTATCAAGCTCCACTGTACCACGTGAGTACTTGGGTTTCTTTATTTTGAATATGTAATTATGTAGACAGAAAATGACAAGTCAATGAGATGTTTGTACGTGAATATTCTGAATCCAGCTGCACTGTGGAATAAACAAGTACGACAGACGCGACATGGTGGGGTTACTCTTATAGTACTACCGTACTTTATTTTGTTTGTTAACTTTTTGATTGCCATTTTTTGGGATGTATTTCACCCATGTGCCTAATGTATTTCATTTAAGTTACTTTGTGGTTATCACAAGCAGGAGCTTGTTATGCTATTTACTTTTTGGCATATTTAAATACTTTAAATTAACGAAATGCTAGTATACCTTGATTGACCACATCACTTGGTTAATGCAAAGAGAAATTTCGCTTTCGTATTTGTGAAGTGTATGGGTACATACTGCATTTAATTACAATTTATAAGCGTCATGTTGTTCATGAATGCTATTTCATGCTCAATTATGTACTAACAAATCTATGTTATGCGTGTCAAGCCTCCAGTCCAACATGATATGAAAATGGCCTTTGTTCACATTCCTGTACACCCCAAGAGCAATTAACCAGTCGGATCAGTAGTCTGTCTCATGTAACTTTAACTTTTACATACATTGGAACCTCTATCCATCGTTTCTCAGGGGACTGACATAACGTTTCAATAAATGCAGACATTCAAATGGATGTGGTCTTGAAATGCTGGCAAATGAGAAATGGGGCCACAGAATGTGTTCCATAGATGCGGACATTCAGTACATGCGGGTTCAATACGGAGAGGTCCCACTGTATTTTGACAGTTCTGTTCTGAGAAATGTGCCTGGCAGATCCGTTGTCTTGAGCTTTAAATCTACTAGTTTCCTGGAATAGAACAGCGTCTGTAATCCTGTTTAAAAACACACTTCTCAGAAGTGAACTGTCAAAATATGGACTGCTGGTACTAGTATAAAATACTGTACACACAACTCAATTAAACAGTTACATTGTGTTAGTTTTTTCATGCATTATTTTATTCCAAGTTCTTTGAGAGATTCGTTTGGTAGGTTTGAATGATGATTTTTGAATACCTGGACATAAATCATTGCTGCAAAATGTTGTCCTGGAAAACCAGGTGAGACAAAAAACGACAAAACAGAAAACAAGTAAGCTTCAGTCATAATATGCATATAAAATAAAAATATGTATTTAATGAATCCCATAAAGAATTACAGGAAGAACTCGGATTTTATGAACTTGGATTTTATGAAACATCGATTAAGCGAGATTTTCAAGAAACTGTGTCATTTTGTTAAACCATGGTTCTACTGAATGCATGCTGGATACAACACAAAGAAACAAAATTAAACAACACAAGAGACCAAAAGAAATAACCTAGACTATAAAAAATGTTCGGTTTATTTACCGGGATGTAGACTATAAAACATACAAGGCAATACATAGGGTGTCTAGTGAATGGGAAAGTTGGTAAAATCTAAAGGCAACAGCACCAACCAATCAGCGAGGCTTGACTGGTTTCGAGTGCCCGTGATTGGCTGATAATTCACGGATGGGGGTGGCCTAGCAAATACTACTGTCGCACTCCTGATCGTTTATGTAAAAACTGTAAAACAATTATAAGAAAAATGGATTTAGTTTTTTCGATCATGTGATGTGGCACTCATTCACCGAATTATAGTATAGTAGCTATATTTGATCAAATTATTCCTTTGATTAATTGTGTACAAAAATGTGTTACGTATAATATACTCAGTAGTATTGATTATGTGATCATATTTTCTCAAGTCATTGGATGTTTGCATTTTTTCCTACCATATAAAAATTTCATTTGATGGCCTATTTAAAAAATGCGGCAAAATATGCCGAAACGGTATATTTCTTGCTAGTTAATTGCTGAAAAAAATTTTTTTGTGTGGACACACACAGGAGCCTTTGTTTACTTTTTTCCAATTCATTTATTGTTTTTCGTCTGCTGATGGCTGTCTACCCTGTTGAGGAACAAGGTAGATCTGAGTAGATCCATTAAATAGACCGAGTTGAATGCTTAGAGATTTTGAACAGAGGTAGACTGTACTTGCATCAGGTGGTTGAACAGCTTTAGAGTAACTTTAATTTTATTGAGTTAATAGAGTAATGTTTTCATAATCACTTCTTCGTGTTTAAATTCTCTCGTATATTTATGATGCAGTGAGGTATTTTTTAAGTGTAAATAGATTTTCTCTCGTTCGTAACAGTATCATGTATTAAGCCAGTAAAATTTTGCAACTAAATTGCAATCCATTTGTTAAATACAGGTATAAAATGGCTGTAATGAGGAATACTAAACAATTTAACAAAAAGAAAATTACAAAATTCAACATGGCAACTACATGTATCTACATAATGTTTATTTAACTGTTTTCATTCTTATACGTATCTACGTCGATGGGTATTGAAATTTTATTAATATAAAACACAGTTTCCTTGTGAAAATGTAAATACAAAGTATTATGACTTCTTTTATGGGCTGTAGTTTAGGCCAAGAGCCACAGAATGTTTGCACTTTTTTTATTTATGCACAATTATTAGTAAAATAAATATTCTATTTATCCTGGAGATGCTAACTAGTTTTCAGAACCAAAAGTGTGAATACTGTATCAGCCGGCATTAAGTACAGTCGCACATACAAGACAAATCATGGTTTTGAAGATACAACATTTTGAAAAAGTAATTTTTTTTTAAATTCGCAGCTGAAAAGTAATGTTTTTCCTTTACCAGAAATATAAATGTTTTGTTGAAATATTTTTAATGCTTTTATTACCTGTATATAAACATCATAGGAGATACATAATTCGATGATACACTACTACTGCCCTCCGGGTTCCCAAGAGCAAAGCAAATGGACGGTGGCTGTAACACGCGGCCAGCATAATCAGCTGCTGTCTGACATGCGCTACTTGGCAACGCCGAGCTGCAGCAGCTACTTGCAAGGTCATTGTTAGCCTGCGCATTCTGTCAGCCAGCTAGACATGACTGCGTGGTACCGCACCTATATTCTCGTTTTCTCTGCCTGAGAGTTGTGTGCTGACGAGATAAAGGATCTAGGCACTCTCTCCAGTTGTATTGATAGCCAAGCGATGTACGCTTCGCTTGAAGTAAAAGTGACCTATGTCAAAATTTCCAGTGGTGCAGTTTATCAAAATATGGGGCATTTGTTTTGATTTATGACGGAAAACGTAATCATTGTAACATAATAAAACTCCACAACTTACAGCTTAACTTTCAAACTATTTTTAGGTTATGAAAAATTTTCATATCTTCATGTAAGACGAGTAGAAATTTTAAAGGCCAAAATATGTAAACTTATACACAGGCAATGGGCCAAGATGTAACTAACAAACATGCACAAGCAGTGGCGGCGTTGTTACGCAACTGCTGTAGTTCAGGGGCATCTCTCTCACATTTTGTGCTACTGACAGTATATTTTAACCTGTTTTTGACGTGTCATATTTTTGCTGTGTAAGAATGCACAAGACTATTTCCGCTCAGCAACTGTACTGTTTTAAGTTATTGCGTACAAAATATATGGAGAGTTGTTACAACATTTATTCTTGTTTTTTTGTGATTTCTTTGTCTTTGTACGTGAATTCTGAGGAAAATATGGGAAATGTACGGGAAATATGCTGGAAGTTGGAGTTGTAATTTGGCTGGACACCCTGATACGAAGACTTCACAGACATAAGACAGGACAAAGAAGGACAATGACAAAAAAAGAACATGGAAGGTTTTCAAGACGTGCATGTTGCTTGTTTTGTGAGTGGACATCTGCTCCCATTTTCTGGGGTACAGCTTTATTATTTGTTTCTTTGGGTTGTGCGCGACATTATTCCTTTACAAACTATACTATTGTGAACATACGACATATGTCGTCCCAGAAATCTTGGAATGAGACTAAGAAAAACAAACAACGAAAAACAAAAAAAAAAAATAGAGAAAACAAGCCTAGTTGGCTGTAGTTAACACATCCATATACCAAAACAACAGAACATGACAGATTGGACACAAGACAGGATGACGACGACGTTATCCTGTTTTGTGTCCTTTATTGTATTCTTCCCATTATTGTCTGTGCTGTCTTAATTGTGATGTCTGGAGTTTTACAGATTATTATGTATTTCTACTTTTATTTTTGGTGGTTTATTATTTTTTTCTTTATTTCTTTACTTGTTGTTAACTAATACCCTACGGAATCTTTCATGTTTTGTTGTTTTTGTTTGTGGATGTGTTGACTACAGCTAACTAGGCTTG